>JANEMJ010029512.1:0-20270 GCA_024361745.1 Cacatua alba
ACAGGTTTCTTTATTTTATTAACTTTTGAAGCGCCGAGTGCATTCATTAGGCTGTCACTCCGGTGCCTCGTTTCAAGTGCCAGGCATTGCTGACAAAGGCTTCTCTACCATCCCTAGCGCTTCCCTCAGCTGCGTGAAGTTTTTGAAGCAGAAGAGCTAGGTATTTGTAACAGAGGTAGGCCCCAAGTAAAACTCCAAGTTTGAGATTTAGTACTACCCTGGAGACTGTTTAAGGTTCAGAATGGAGTTTTATGGATTGATCCTCTTAATACTTTATAGGCAGATTTTTATCCTGGCCTTTGGTTTCAAAATGCTTACATAGCTGTGGGAGGCTAGGTAGAGGATGAACAAGGTTTTGTCGTCAAGAGTAATTTTGGGACTATACGTTGTGTTGAGCTACATTTATCTCTCTCAAATAAAATATACTGGGATTTTTTTTGGCAAATTGAAAGTGAAAAGCAGTAATAATCTATCTTTCTAGCTCCATCTGTTCTGTTTTCACTGATTCACAGCAGTGTGAGGACATTGTCCAGACTCCTCTTTAATTTTCAAAGATGTTGCTAATTTTAAATGATGGAAGGCTCAAGAACTGTGCCATCTACAAGTACCCTGGGCAGAAGAGCAATTCTGCACTGGCATGGAGATTACTCAGGTGGCTTAATGAGCTTTCTTTGACTTTAATAGCTGGGATATTTCTAAATGAGCTTTTTGTGTGCTTATACATAGGGCTGTACATCTCAACTTTTCTAAAGTTTGTCTTTATCTAGTCTCATGATGCAAATGGAAAAAGCAAATTGGTCAGAAGAAAGAGATTCTGCATTCCACATTTCACAAATAATTTTTTAGCCTTTTTCTGCTTGTATGCCACTCACTGATTTGGAGAAAATTAAAATTGCCTGACACCTGCCTGAATTAAAATGCCCCCTCCTCCAACTACACAAATTTAGGTTTGGTTTAGATACATACTTGGAGCCCACCTTTGTAGCTTTGGATCTGCTGGTCTCTCTACGGTATCCCAAACAAAACTAAATAACCCAGAAATTTCTTAAAAGTTTATATTTAGAGCTGAAGCTGCAGCTGATGTCTAATCCTGTGTCCTCTGAGTCAGTAACAGTAAAACCACTGACTTCAAAGAGTGAAGATTTCATACATGAACTTCATGGCTCTGAGCCATTTCTAATCAAAGAAACAAAACCCACCAGAAAGCTTATACAGCATTCTCTGAAGAGCTGTCTTGATGCAGCGAAGCACTTAAAAACGCGCTTAACCTTTATGTAACTTTGACCTTAAAGCATGGGTTTCAGGACTTGAAAGAAAATATATGAGCTATTTAGTACTGAATTAGATCTTTATGATCCTCTTTTTTTGTGCCTTTTTTTTTTAAGTGATTTGATTTTCATCACAAAACTCTAGGAACAGAGTAGCTAACCGCACAGAAAGAAAGTATCTTGTATTCTGGGGTGCTTGATTTGGGGTGCAACCAGCTTGACTAGGTGGTTTGGCAGCTACCCCACCTTCTCTATCTCCAGATTGGGCTTTGCTTTACCCACGTTCTAAACACTGACCTTTGCCGGTATTTCCCCTTAGCAGAAGACAGCTTAATGTTGTGCATTTCATGGATTTGCTGCCGAGTTAAGTAAAGCTTAGTGGGCCATAGTTGAACAAATCTAGCTTTGCTTTACAGTCCCAGGAAAGCTTTTGCACTAAGATATTGTTTAGGTCAGTGTTTTTCTTGTAAATGGAGGCTTTGAAAGCTGAAAGGAGCTCTCTGGTGTGCATAGGTGATCACCCTTGAAATCAAGGAGCAAGCTACAAGAGTTGTCATAAGAAAACTCCTATTATTTGCTGTAGATCTAAAATAAATAGGCAATGAAACACACACTTAAGTACCTGCTATTTTGTTTCCTATAAGGATGAGGATGAAGAGGCTGAAGAAGAGAGGAATGGAGTTTTGGCAGCAGTCACTAACAGTTGCAGTACCCCTGACAATATAAACAAGATCGATTCAAAAAGAAGCAGCAAAACCGACACTGACAGAAAAAGGGAGAGAAGCAAACACAGTGGGTGCACTTCAGCGATGTCAGCAATGAAAAGACTTTTCTGTATCTTTGGTTGCTTCCATGTTAAGAATCCTTACCACATAGACAACTACGCCAGATTTTCTTTCCCATTATCATTCATCATAATTAATGTATTATATTGGGTATATTATTTGTATTTCTAAATATTTTAATGTGTAAAATTGGGTTAAAGTTTAGGAAGTGGATATGGGAGGGGAAGTTGCAGAAGAAAAAAGTTGCATTTGGATAATGGGATATGAAAGGACATGCCATCTTTTCAAGCATTTGTATAAAGTTTCTTGTTAACTTTCTTGTCACTTTTCCACTGTTAAATGACTGTCACCCAAAACCGACTTTCCTATTAGCATGCGTGTCCCATATTAAACTATTTATCAAAGGCCAATAAGTCCTTTAAAAAAAATATTGAATTGTCAACTTTGTAAGGAAGAGTTACATTATACTTGTTTCTGAACTTCATTAAATAGATTTAAAAATAAAAATAATGAAGTGTTGTTTTCCTGCTATGCTTTCAGTGTTCTGCTCCTTCTAGCTTTGTCAATAATGCATAAATTTTCCAGATTATATAAGAAAATGTGTAATTGCAGATCAAAGTGGTTTTGCGTCAACAAGAAACAGCTTTGAAGGCACGGGCTACCAACAGAAACCAAACAATATATGTGTCTTTCTAAGGTCACAAATATGTATCGAGAATCTCCCCTACATCTTTAGGCAGAACTCCAATAGGTATTGATGACATTTTTGAGTAAATGCAGGGCAGAATATAGGAATGGACCAGATCCAAAATGTTTAGATCCAGAGAGGTGCTTTTCCCACGTGAGGACACACTTAGGTGTTGGCTGACCCTTAAAGGAATGTGGCCATTTATCCTGACATTTATAGTCTGTACTCTGCTCAGTCACAGCTGACTAGGTAACTATTATGCAAAGGAAAGATTTGATATGCTTTATTTTCAGCTTAGCAAATTCTTCCTGAGTAACTTGTCATTAAAAATTTCATATAAAGGTGAAAAAGCTTACTTCTTGACTTGAAGAGAAAACCCTGGCTATGCAATAACTCTTGATGAAAAAGGGAAACTTCTACATGGAGGAAATCATGACCCTTATGAGAGAATGGTTACACTTGATGGAAAACCGTAACAGCCTTTCTGAGTTGTTACTTCACTGACAGATATTGCAAAAGTTACTGATAATGGCAACCTGTTCCTTATACTGCAGTCTGGAAGTTTTGAAGCACTTATTATTATACCTTTTTCCTGATTGTAATATATGTGTGGGTTGCTTATATGTGTATAAATGTGTATATGTGCTTTTATAGGCTGTGTACCTTGGCATTTATGATTATCTAATACACTGTACACATAAAAATGCATTAAAAAGCCCCCCTAATGTTGATACACCTTTTTGATACACCTGTCTACCAGTGTGCTGCCTGTGAAGAACACCATTACATGAGAAGAAAGAAAATGCAAATTACCAGTGTGGGTTAGATTTGCTCTTGCTCACAGCCAAATCCATGAAAATCATTGCATGTTGGTAAACAATTATTAATAGACTCCTCTCAGTATATTTGTTATATACTGATATATATATTTATTATATATATTATATATATATATGGGTTCAAACTTAAACAGGGAAAGTTCAGGTTAGGTATAAGAAAGAAGTTCTTTACTGTGCGGGTGGTGAGGCATTGGAACAGGTTGCCCAAAGAAGTGGTGAATGCTTCATCCCTGGCAGTGTTCAAGGCCAGGCTGGATAGAGACCTGGGAGACATTCTGGTGTGAGGTGTCCCTGCCCATGCCAGGGGGGTTGGAACTAGATGGTCTTAAGGTCCTTTCCAACCCTGACCATTCTATGATTTTCTAAATGGGCTTAGTCCCGGAAGCTTGTTTCTCTGTTGTTATCAGTAATGCCTTTTGCAAGGCTTATTGAGGCAATGTGACTTTAGGAATAGTCTAGTGGCTTTTGGTACCTTTTTACCTTGTGGCTCTTCTGATCCTCATAGAAAAGCAAATGCATTCAAGAAATCAAACCAAGACTTGCCTTGTTAAGGACAAGGCAAAAAAAAAAACCAAAAAAAAGAAAAAAGAAAGAATTTTTTTTTTTTTTATTTAGCATTTTGCTGTGCAGATTTAACCTTAAACTCTTCATGAGAATTTTCCTTGAAAATGAGATGTGGAACTGGACTCTGAGATCTCTTTCCCATTCTTACTCCCATAAAATTTGCAGAAGGCATGTGTATGTAGTACAGGAAGCTCTGAATTTAGTTTCTTAAATTTGAACTTTACATTAATCCTGAGTCTTTTAAAACAGTCATTCGCAAGTTGCAAATTACTGGTTGTATTAACACTAAATTTGGGATTTACATTTACTACAAGTGTTAAGTAAGCATTTAGAGTTTTGTAGCTTCTGATTAACTTGGAGATAATTCACCTTAAATGTTCTCATAGAAAGCTGTTGAAGGTCTGGACAGCTTTATTTACAGTACATTAACTGATAACAGGGTCTGTTTTCCCACTGATGTGCTAATTGTAAGCAGAGTTAGACATTTAAGTTCTTCATGTTTTCACGAAAGAACACACTTCAGAACCAGATTATTTATTATTCTGCTTTGCATAATTCTGCATTAATTACAGATTTGAAAAACAAAACTTGGTTTGACATGAATTCGTGTAAGTAAAAGATGTTCCCTCCAGGGGACAGGGAAGAGAGTTTCAGTGTGGTGTATGAAGAATGAAGAACAGCATTTAAATTATCCCATTCAAACATACAAAGCTGTCCTCAGAAACTATCAAAATCCTTGGAATTAGCTAGAAAGGCTCTTCTAAGTAAGTGACATTTACAAGCGCTGTAATGAAGGCTAAAACTCAGAGATAAGTTAGAAATGGAGAAGTCTCTTTCAGAGCCAAGAACAGGGGCTGAAGTTGAGGCTGGGGCACTCAGAGCTAGCCTTTGCAATGAAGATGGCTTTGCTTTCATAGCTGGTGAAAAGGGAAAAGGACTTGGAGTTTCTGAAATAGTTTTCTGGTTGATAGTTGTCTTTCTCTTGCTTACTTTGGTTACAATGTTTTCTAATCAGAGACCTTCTCAGACTCATAATTCAGAAATATCTTGTATTTTGAGGCTACTTGAGTCAGATGTACAACCAGGGACCTGAGGTAGGTGAAGGGGGATAATGGCATGAACTGAAGATGCACCTTCATGCAATTCACTTTGCTGTTAGCAGGAGGTGCACTACTTTTGACATATCTGAGGGCAGCAGCCAGCCCAAGGAATAAATTTTCCTTCTCTGTGAAATACCTGCAAGCCTGGTCTTTTGGTTTTGCAGCCACTTCACAGGTGTCTAAGCATTGTTCAGGCTAGAAAAATGTCTTTGACCTTAGTAAGCTCTTTGGTATAATTGTTTTTCTTAATGGGAAACTATTACGAATATAAAACAATTTACTGAGCTATTTCTTTAAATTTAATAATAAAAAATTTTGGAGATTTTAGACATTTGAGGGTATGAATCCTTGCTACCTTTCTACTTTGGCAATTATCTGGTGCGTTTCTCTGTTTCAGCTTTGTCACAGCCTGCTTACTGGGATGCTAGTTGGGATGTTTTGAAAGTATTTTAAATAGAATAGAATCTTAGAATGCTTAGTGTTGGAAAGGACCTTAAGACCGTCTAGTTCCAACCCCTCTGCCATGGGCAGAGATGCCTCACACTAGACCATATCACCCAAGGCTGTCCAACCTGGCCTTGAACACTGCCAGGGATGGATTTAAGTGGAATACTCCACCTAAATAAAAAAAAGAATACTAAGAAAGATGATGTTTTAGAATAGGCATTCACTAGCTCTTTCACAAACTAAGAAAGCATTTTAAATGAATATCAGAACATGTATTTAAAAGCATAAACAACTAAATACCTTATCTGAATGCTCCAGTCAACACATATGGCAAGTACAAAATAAGGGCATCCAATCTGTTGATTCAAGTACCCATCTTCAGCACAGTGGCCTTTATTATCAGTGCAGAAGTAACTCAAATAGCTCCCTTTCCTTCCTTGCAAGCCTCTTTATTGCTTGCACTGATTATTTGAAGAGAGCTGTTATGTCTTTTGGCATGAGAAGATTTATTAGGAAAAATGATGCGCCACATTGTCACCCTGCAATTCAAAAAGGAATTACCAAAAAGATTAAAGAAAACCTACATAACAATAAAGCTGATGACAGAAGAAATGGAAAGATGTAAACTTTCTGCTTTCTGCTATGAGTTCTTGCCAGTGGCATGGTGGATCAGAGCACCTGAAATACTATTGAGTACAATCTGAAGAGGCTACTGGAGAACTGGCGCTGCTGGTACAATTCACTCTATGGAGCAGCAGATGGAGCTAATTAACTACTCTTCATGACCGAATGAACAAATGTAAATGGCAAATGCTAGTTAAGGAGGACTCTAGGGAAAAGCTCTTACAAGCTGACATTCGTACTGTGGTAACTGGGTCATGTTTGTAGTGACAAAGTAATTAAAATAAGACAAAACAGATATGTTAAGTGGACTGTTGAGGACTTTCACACTAAAGTTCAGCCTTCTCAAATCTAGACTGTTGTTTCCATCATTTTAGCCACTGAAATTGTTAATACATTCTGCCAGTCTGCAAAGTAACTCCATGACCACTATACCTTGTGTTTTAAACAGGAATTTTCTATCCTCACATCAAGGTTTTCTTATGCAGGTTAAAATGTTTCAAATCAAAGTATTAGAGCATCTCAGTATTCCAAGACAGGCAAAACAGTGGCTGTACTAACAGTTTTCCCATTAATATTTACGAATCCTAAATGCATGTACCCAGGTAATTCACTGGCACACTGCTAACAGTTGACACAAGGATTGAATTAATTTCAAAAGTAAGTTCAGACATTTTGGAAAAGCTTCCCTTGAAACAGGGTTTGTTGAAATGGTGGGAAACTGAGCATGGGAGTCTGTGGGGCTGAGTAAGCAGGTCACTGCAAAAACAAGGTGTCTCAACCTGGGAGCTGAAGACTGGAGTGGATTCTGCTTACTGTAGCAAAATGGGTGCTTGACAGCACTTAGATAAACATGACATGATTTTGAAGTCTGTAATGGATTTGCCATTACTTGTTATATAACTTTATAATTAAAGCCATCGGTCCACTTAAACAATGTTGCCAAATTCAGCTTTTCATCAGTTTCCATCTGGAGACATCTTTCTTCCCCAGTCTCATCTGACAGTCAAACTTTCCATCCTCAGAAAAAGAAGAATAAGAGGGCATTTGGGGGTGTTTCAGTCTCTTGATGTGAGTTTACTCATATAATTTGGGTTCTGAGTTTCTTTCCAGACTGGAATGGATCCTGTTTTCCCATTCCAGATCAAACACAGCCAAAACTTTCCAAGAAAAAAAAACCCATAAGATTTTAGTACCATCGCATGAGCACGCAAACCATAATCCTGATTCGTTTTCAAACTCTGCTCTGAATTTAAATTTAATCCAGATTTAAGCACTAGATAACTTCATCTGTATTTATGCACAGACAGCTGTACCACTGTTGCTTCCCTTGTTATAGCAGATAACTTTGGAACCTAGACAGCAAAAAGATTTGATACCAGGGTTATTTTATTTCTCAGAAAGGAGAGGAATGTAATTTTTCTGCTTTAAAAGCAGGTCAGAAATGGATCCAGAATCACAACTCTGGGTCTAGCTGGGGCTTGGCTTCTTTGGAAGCCAAACAAGCTGGCAAAGTTAGAAAAAGAATAACTTGAGAGTATAAAATGGATTTGAAACCTGAATTACATGTTGACATCCTCAACTTGTATGCCCCTGGCCCTCATGCTGATGTTAATGATACTGTTACAAACAACATTCATTGCATCTCAGGAACAGTAACAAACTTGTGAGATTTGCTAGCGTGAGGAAATCCAGCATTGCATCCACTGATATATTCTTGAAGAGATGCATGAGGAGGGATTGTCTCCTCCTTTTCTGTGTCCTACTTTCTTTAAGAGCTTGTGCATTTCAGTCTACTCTTCCAGTTTCAGTTTATTGAGCACCTGCTTTGGATAAGTGCTACTACAAGGTGAACAAGAATCATTAGTCTCTTCTGAAGGACCCATCTGTTCAATTATATGCATTTGAATGCTAGTCCATTAGACTCGTGCTGAACTGTTATGCTTGTAGCTCATTCAGTCCTAACCAAAGTCCTTTCCATTCACAGCAATATGATTTTGGTGATATCTAATGAATACAACTGTTCTTTTTGATGGTATTTTCCTTCCTTGTGAAGAAAAGAAGACCTAGAGGAAGAGCTTCTACCCTACCCTATCAGTGTATGAATTTACCACAGGGATCTTGTCTACTCCTTGCTATAGTTTTGTAAGGTTTACTTTGACAACCCCTCGGTGCATTTCTGAGAACAGAACTGACCGTCTTGACCTCTCAAAGCGGCATAATCTTCAAAATCATAATATAGCAGATTAAGGTCTGAAGAATTTTTTGAGTAGCTAAATATAAATTGAGCCTTCAGAACTTCTTTCCCAGAAAGAGGAATAACGGTTGAGCATCATTTTATCATCTTTCCCCATCATTCTTTATTATCTTTGTCTAAGGGTGCTCAAGTATCATTCCTAGTAATTTTTGAGGTTCTTTCATAATGAAAGACTCAGAAAGCCTTGGAATATTTTTTTCTTCAAAAGAAGAAACCTTAAGTATGATGTGCAAATAACTAAAATGTTTGAGGCTTCCTATGCCTATACCCCAGGATAATTTTAATTCTACTGAGCAACCTTTTTGTGCACTGCTCATCCACATTTTGTGAAGCCTGATAATAACTAATAACTCTGGAGATTTCCATACATTTTCATAGAGGATCCTGTATGTATGCCAACTACATCACCGACCTTGCACTGTTTCAAACCACATATGCTCCCAGACGCTAGGGTCTTATTTCAGGAGCAAATGACCAGATTCAAAATGCAAACTCTTTGTTCTGTGCCTGTCCTTTATGGCACATTTCCACTGCTGGGTAAAGCCTTGCTAAAGTTTTGGAAAATTAGGTGATATGACAGCTGTAATGGTAAAGATTTTTTGTGGTTGATCAGTCCCACTAAACAACTCCAACCAAACATACCATAAGAGCTCAAAACGAAAGCCCAATTCCTTTATTTCTATCCTAGCATCCTAAAATCCTCCTTTCTAATTTACCACTTCTGGGCCAATAATTTCAAAGTTGCATTTGTCTTTGGTTACCTTAAAAGTCTCTGGACAGTATCTGAACATTTGTTTCTATAACCCAGCTGTAGGTTACCATTTCTGTAAGCAAGTGATAACAGCCTGCTTTCTCTCCTATCAGATTACTTGAATTACTTCAGCGCAGCTCTTTACCAGCAGAATCAAAACCTGTTTCTGTATCTTTTGCATCTCTGCATATGCCTGTAATCTAGCTCTAGCATTTGCCTTCCCAGAATGCTCTACATTGTTCTGTGATAATGTCAGGTCTCTAAATTCACTGCCATCCTGTACTGAAGATGACAGAGGGACAAGCCAAAATCATCAATTTTAATGATATTTCGGCATCATCCTGGTCCTGTGTCATTCCTGTGTACACTGCAACCATCAATCTGTGTTTGTCTGAGATGGTTTGTGCCAGAACCTTAACTGTAGAGAGAGCTGAAGAGGCTAATTTATTATATTTTGACAAGGACAATCCTCATCTGGCAATCCAGTGTGGCTGAGCGTGTCTGGTGAATAGTGCATCCACTTTCTCAGATCCAAATTGCTCTGTTAGTTTTCATTACCTTCTTATCTCTGTGCTGTCTCTATCCACCCTGGTTTCCTTATCATATAATAAGATTGCGCCCGTATCTTCCAATTTAATTTTTCTTGGTTTTAAATGTGCGCGAAGCTGAGAGTGCACACTGGTACACAAGCCTCTCTGACTGAGAGATGGGATCACCCATCCCAGAATGTATTGCCTTATCTGTGGTGCAGGAGACTATTGGCCATAGCTGCTGGCTCTTCTTGTCTTTTTGGGTTTCATTTCTGATTTGAATCACTACCTACACCAAGGAGACTCTCTACCCACAGCTCTACCTGTCATGGGTTCTGTAGTGGAAGGCTTCAGAGACTTAAATAGATGGGGTGAAGAGTGCATTAGGTAAGATGTATCAATATATCTGCCTATTAGTCCATGCTACCTAGTTTTTTGAACCTATTGTAATTTTACAAAATATGATAAAAAAATAGAAAACTCAGAGACAGGCTGTTCCTACAGGATTTATGAAAATAAATGTCCAGGTCAGAGAGACCTGAACCACTGACTGCTACCTACTGAGAAAAATATTACAGCATGAGTTTGAGTCTTTTTTAAATCCCAGAGAACACACACTGAAAAGAGCACATCTAATTGCCTCAAATGCAGAATAAGCCTCGGTTACAATTTACATCTTCCAGACGTGAGAGTCAGTCAACACTGAAACACAAATCTGGAGAAAATTAGGCTTCATTAGCTCTAATATTCATAAGCTACTTCTCTTATGTTATCCTCAGAGACTGAAAGAGAGGTGCAAGGGTAGAGGCACAGCTCTCTTTGCTTATTTCCTGAATTACAGCAGGAGTTTGAATTTACGTCTTCAGTTTGGCCTGTGTGAGAACACTGTACAAATGATGCAGGTATAGATATAGAAAAATATTTATGTCCCTAATCTTCCTCTTGCACTCATTCTCTACAAACACCCATCACTCCCCCTCCTCCTCCTCTTTCCCCCTTCCATCTTTCAGCTTTGTAAATACATTCTTCTAGTATTAGGCTAGCTTTTTTTTTTCAGCTGAATTTAAATCTCTCTTGGTGACATGAGCTAAATAAAAAACTCAGCCTGCCTCCTTCACCTCTGGCCCTGGATTGCCTCATGGAAATCAAACTAGAACATACAAGGGGGAAAGGGCTATTAGAAGAAATGGCTTCACCTTTGTAAAAAAGAGCAACTGAAGTAAAAATGTTAGTTCGTATGTGAAACAAATTTATTGTATTCGTCTCCTGAGCCAATTATGTATTTGTAATCCTGATTAAAGAGCAGGTCACTGGAATTTCACAACATATGCAGAAAATATTTTATCTAGAACCTGAAAAACAAAATAGTGATCAGAAGAGGGTGCTCTCAGCTCATGCTGGTTTGGTTTTGTTTTGAAGATTTTGATAGGAGTCTGCAGAATTTTTGTCACTCTTTGTTGGGATTAATAAAATGTCTTTTTGTAAAATCTTTTCTGAGATTTTTCACTAAGTAGATAGTCCTTTGTACTGCACCATGTGTAAAATATTGGCTCAAGTCTTTGATTCTAGACTTTTTGATATGCTTTAGAAGGCTTTCTGTACTATTAACGTAAGTCATTTCACAATGAACTTGCTGTTTGGGCTCACACTATTTTCTATGTTATGTTGATGTTTCTCATGCAGTCACACTCTGGTGGCATGAATATTTACAGGAACTGAATTCCTTGCACTCATAACTGAATGCTATGGAAAGCTTGAAAATTTGCAAGAGCAACAGTTCACTCCAATAACACTTGCATTTTTATCCAGGCATAAAAAAGAAACAATAACGTATAGCTTCAGTGATCAATTTCCAGTTATTGAAATTTCCCACATATCTAAGTATTCACAGACAATTGATTAATTGATCTTTAGGGAAGAATTTAATGAAAACTTAGTGCTGCCAATAATGAGGTTTTTAGTAAAGCATTTGAACATAGAGTTCACTGCAGGGAGTGTGGTACGTCAGAAAATACCTGACATTTTATAAGTTTTATTAAAGCAGTGCTGATGTCGTGGATAAATATAAGCCTTTTAAAAGTTATTTGGTGTATGTGTGCAGTTTCTTCATTTTTCGGAAGGTCAGACTTTTAAGGTGGTAAAATTTTGCTGTGCACACAGCACTAGAACACAGGGATAAGTCATGGCTATAATCCAAGATGTTTGCAGACTCAGTTTTCTTGTCTGGAGTGGTGTAGCAGAGGGCAAATTCAGGCAGTAGGAAGGCACCCTCTTGTAGTTGCTGCAATGCAGCATTTAGCTCCAGTCTGGCCTACTCATGGAAGAAACCTCCGTGATTGATTCCTCACTATTTCACTTTTTCTAGCAATACTTTCACTTGTATGAAGTACCATGTAACTGTTTTACAAGCACATATAGAAACTGCCTGGAGGAGGAGAGTCACACTTATTGTATTCAATAGCAGCGACTGAAATAGACTGTAAAAGGATTCTCACTCTCTGTGCATGTGCATGTATCTCTATTCATACACCTCTACAAATGTTTCTTGAAAAAGCATGATTTCATGGGTTGGTTCTTTTTGCACTTAAGACGCTGCTTTTTAATTGTGTGCATCAACAGTGAGTTCAAAAATCAAGCCAAGTAATAAACAGAGCTCCTGCATGTCCATGAGCAGAGAGGAACTACACATTAGAGTGGCCTTTTGGGAAAGAATTAAGAAATCAAGAACAAAAAAACACAGGGTCCCTGCCTCATTGAGTCTGTTTACATGTGTGGGAAAATGGCTGATGTTTGCCAGGACTCTGAATAAGGAAAACCTGTCTCCCACCATTTAAATGTATGTTTATGATTTCATTGTTTTTCAGGAGAAAAGGAAGACACAAAACCAAGACCAGTTTTCTTATGAAATGTTTATACGAAAGCACCATATTACAAACAGGTAACCTGCCACTGCTGTTCTAATAGCATCCAATTTCCATCCAAGTTCTTGCTGTTCCTACACTCCTTAATGTGACAGGTTAAAAATGAAGGAACAGTGTAGCTGAGCAGCACTGTCCCATCTGTCAGGAGAGAAACTCATTTCTGGTCTCACATGGATTAAAGTGGGACCCAAAGGCATATCACAGAATAAAACGTACAAATGATTGGTTATCCGCTACATCTTGAAAAAGGGAGGAAAGAGGCCATAGGTCACCCTTGTTGTTACTTAGGCCAGGAGAATGTCTGGAGGGTCAGCAATGAGGGTGCATTAAAAAGTCATAGGAAAAAGCAGGAACTGAGCCATCAGGTCAGCAATAAGCTAGCACAGATAGAAAGGCAATACGTACCCTCTAATCACACCAATTGTGAAAGAGACACTAGAACGTGGACAGCAATTGCAGAGGGATATTCACAAAATCATAGCTGACCTCTCTGAGACTTAGACAGGGAGCATAGATATAAGTGATCTGCACTGCAGCTGAAACACTGCATTGCAGACAGGAGAACTGAGTTTTGCCCTTAAGATCTAGCAAGTGTTACAAATACAAATGTGTGTATATCATGACCTGAGAGCTGGTAACATTGCTTTCATTGCTGCCTAGCAAATTCAGTCAGGTTCAGCTAATGGATTATAATGATGTTAGCAACAACACTGTTCCCAAATGCCTGCAAGACAACTAGCAGGTGTAGTGAGAGCCCCAAAAGATGACACTTTGAAAAGTATCAATTTATTTCACCTATTTCCAAGATAAGTTTCCACTTTAAATTGGGCTACTGTAGTAAAGAAGGGGACAGGCAATCCCATACCAGAACATGACAATTTCCCTGTCTGATTGCCTTTGCATTTGACGAGGTGTAGGCTGAACAAAAGAACAGTCTGAAGGTTTGATTTTCAATAGATTTTACTTCCCACTGACAAATCAGTGTAAGGAGCACTGTAGCCTCATAGAACACTGGATTGAGATTTTCTGAGACTTTAGTGCTAGTCCCAGCTCTGTTGGTGTCCTTTTCAACTGGAACCTCCCTACTTACTAACATTTCACATGAAAGTCCTTGGTCTAATAAAGCAAACTGCTATCAGCAGCTGTACGTTACTCTTAAAATAAGAGAACAGTTCTTCTTAGTAGGACTTTGGGCGTTTTAGTCTTCTGGACTGGGGAAAAGGTAGGAGTATCAGACTCTTGGTGTATCTTTCAGTTCTCATTTCTTTGGCTCTATGATGATCTATATTATCAGGGCAAGTGAAAGCACTTGAAAACGAAAGACACATCTAAAGTCATATGGTGAAGATACCTGTTTGGATTTGAAATTATTTATTAATAGTAAACAGTGTTAATAAAAAGCAGATGGACTCAGTTTATCATTATAAGCTCTGTATCACAGCTTTTTGGATGTGGAAGGCCAAAAACCATGGGTATACTATGTAAAACAACTAGCCGCAAATTATTTTGCAATAAAAAGCCTACCTTGTATTTAAGGCAAATTTAAATAAAATGTCTCAAATAACTGTAGTTTTTCTAGTTCAGTAGAAATAGGTAATTGCTTTTCGCAGGAAGTAATTTTTGCATTTTCTCTGCTTGATGCTTTAGCCTGCAAAGAACAAGCTGAATTATTCCACTATTGAAAACATCTAAGGACAATGAGCTGTTTTTTATAGGCCACAACAAGGAATTTATATTCAATATTTCTGCCTTGGTTTGTCTCTTACCTCCACCAGCACTTTCAGAGGCAGTAAATGAGCTGTGAATAGCTGCCCCTCTGGCCCAAGTATCTGAGGGAGCAGCACGCTGTAAATTGCCCTGGCTGTGAATATTCTTAGACATTCACATTTGTTGCTTGTATTCCTCTTTTGGCTGCCTCTGAAAACCTGACCTGGTTACATGCACAAGTGTAGGTCTCTATTTACTGCCTATTGCTATTCACCTTATGATTTAACCTCACATTATTTTTTGTGTAGCTTTTATTGTTTACTCTAAATACTTTACCGTTCATAAAGATCCATGGTCTGAAAGGTGTTACCAAGCTGACTTAACCTGCATTGATTGGCAATGATTTTACATTAAAAAAAGATCACCAGTATATTTATTTCATGGATCCAACTTTTGGATCAAGTCTTAATTTATATATTTATATATTTTTGAAAAATTTGGCTGGATTTCGCAGTAAAACTAAAGCAAAGAATATATGTAGAGATCCTGCACCCTTTGCCCCTTGTAGGTAAAGTCTGTGAAGATCCATCTCAGATTTTTTTAAACAGAAGAAAATGAAAGTTTAAAATCAGCAGCAATTGAGATTTTAGCTAAAGCAGGCATTTGTACATGTTGATTTCCTTTTCTCCAACAACAACAAAGAATATTTTATAGTTAAAATTTATTTATGTATAAAGAACCACAAAGTTATTTCCTCATTGCAATGACTATAATTGTATAGCAACAGATAACCCACAGACATCTCTATAGGACAGAGAGCTATTCAGTACCATGTGAATTCAATCGTTTTCAGAATAATCACAGCTGGCAGATAGGGAATAAATGGGTGAATGAAGGTTTGCAAAATCCTGCACTATACTGACACAGTGATTTCAGCTATTCATGGGATTGTTATGGGAATCTCTTAATCAAGTAAGATATTGATCTGTAAAGAATTTTTAACCGTCCTTTTTTTTAACAATACATATATCCTTTTTTCAGAGGTCTGTTTAAGGTCTGTGTCTTTAATATTGACTTTCCAAAGACTTAAAAACCTCTATGTGATGCACTTTGAGAATTTTGTCTAAGTAGAGGATTGAAGGCTGATTCCTGTGCTTAGATGCTTTCCTTGAAGATGCACAGTAATGTGAGTTTAAAATATACTTGCTGTCCATATGCAAGTATTTCTAACAAAATCTTGCCAGTGAGGGACCTGAGTCTGAGTTTATTGCCAGGTGAAAGAATTAAAATGCTAACTTGGCTTAGTTTACTAGTAAAATCAGTATATAATGCTGATAATGCCTCTGGAAGGTGAGACTTAGCATTTACAGGGACTAAAAAGAAGAGGTTCGGCTGTTATCACTGTTGAAGACCTACAAAATTAAGATGTAGCGATTAAGCCATACTTAATCTTTGCACAAATGGCAAAAAGGCTTTTCCTTAAACATCTGTATATCAGCTAACAATCTACAGTTCCTTCCTCTTCCTTTTTTCTACCCTGATATACGAATTGCATATGAGTTGGATGCTTCTGGAAATGAACCATTACAATGAAGGATAACACTTTATTATTATTATTATTATTATTTCAATCAATGGAAATATTGTAATTGGTTGTAATCAGGTGTGAAGCAGGACCTGGTAACATCTAAGAAAAGGTCTGTGGAAAGGTATTAAAAGGATATCTGTGGTGTGTGACTGAGTTGTGGGCTTCCTTTCTCTCCTTGAAACGTCGCTTAGCTGGATAAAACAAGGAAGCAGGGGGATAACACAGAAGGAAGAGATTAAGAAATGTTGAGCCAAGACATATATATATGTCATATGTCTTTTTGTATATATATATACACACAAAACCCCAGTACTTTAGGAACAATACTTTAGAAATGGGAAAAGCATATCTGAACTTTTAGATGGAATAATTGTATTTTATCTGTGTTGCAGCATTTTATACTGCTTCTCTGGCAGGCATCCTGCAACTCTTAGTCTTGGGGAAAGGCTGACAGAAAGATGGTGCTGTGGGGAGTACTATCTTACTGATTTATAATTTGGTTATGCTGCTTGGTTAGTGGATCATGTATTATTCCAAATGACAAGCTGCAGAAGCAGGCAATATTTTTCTCTGCCTTTCAATACTGACTTGGAACACATGGTGTTGAATAGTTTATGGTGGTTAATGAATTAATTGACTGTATTAAAACACAAAAAACCTCTACCAGCAATGAGACAATCAGGGATCGTATGCAACTGATACGATGTAGTAGGTGCCAGTTTGGAGGGATACGAAGGTTACGCTTGCAACTAGCTTGTTAGTCAGGAGAAGTGCTGCGCTAGTCAACTAGCTCAGTCAACTAGGACAGATGTTTCCCAAGAATGCTACCTCTGGCTCTCTCTGTGCTGGTGTCCAGATTGCAAACACTCCTGATAGGGACAAGGAGTGATGTATTATCCTTTGCTATGCAAAGGTGGATGTGAATCTAATTTGGAGCTTTCCTACACTGACAAGCATAAATTATTTTGCAGTTATACTCATAAAATACTTTCTTATCTTCTTTCTCCGAGTATTTCCTGTTTCTGAAGATGGCATAATGTGTTCAGTTGTCTCTTGCACCAGAGGTCAGGTTTGTGCTGCAGACTGGGTAAGGATTGTCTGGATTGATGCAGCTGCTTGGTGCCCTTTGGTCAACGAAGCACCTGTGTATCAGAGATTTGTACTAAATCTGATATATGCATTCCCCTTCCCCGTGTCCTTCCTGTGTCATATGAGACATTGCGTATGCTTTCTCCAACACTTCATGAATGAAGTTTCCAAATACCAGTGAGCTATTAAAGATAGGAATTTAATTCTTTTTCATTCTGTAATAGGTACAGGAATCTTCTTTTTTTGGATGGGGGAAATGGTAAGGTACATAACTCAGTGTATTTACTAAGTCAATATAGATCATCCTTTTTATTGAAAACTATTGAGTTCAATAACATTCCAGAAAAATGTCAATAATTTGCTTATTATATCACAACTTTTTCAAATATTGTTTCTCATACAAGTAATTTAAAAGTTAGGCACTGGTCATAAGGTAAATAGTAATGTAAAGAAAAATATGACTGATTATGCCTAGATCCATGTTATTTGCAGACCAAGTGCCTGATCGAATTACTAGTGGAGGTAATGAAAATCTTTGTTTGACTTCAATTAAATTTTTGTCAGACTCTTAAGCCTCCAAGCAAATTAACCCATGTAGAAGGAGTATTTTAATGTAAATGAGCAAACGCTTGCACAAACTTAAGTTTCAGGACTGAAGCATGTGCAATGAACAGATGTTACTAAATATTTCTGATAGAGTCCATCAGAATTTACTCATTTTCCAAATGGCTAATAGTGATTTGAGATGATAAATTTGAACTGCCCTCAGTATAAAAGGAGATATTTTTCTAGTTCTTGTGATTTGTTTATCGAGTTACAAATGATGTCAATTAGGACTGAGAGCTGCAGAACATTGTATTTCTGTACTAAAAAAGGATTTTCATAGTAACCAAGTTTGTAAAACTAGGCTAGGCAAGTGAGGAACACTTACTGATTGCATCTAAAGACAACTGAGGAATCCTGTGACATAATAAGATTTTTCTTCCATGGATGGGCTTAGCACCCTTCAGAGACCGACATGAAAAGAACTGTACTGTAAAGCATTCTGTATGCCCTGAAGACTTCCATGCATGGCTTACTATAAATTTATGTCCAAAATGCATCACTTAATGTGAAATGTTCTCAACAGAAAGCTTCATAGACCTTGGTTTATCACTTTTTAATTAGTGTGCACACAAATGCATTGACATTGAGAATTAGTGCCACACATCCCACTGGTTCTGAAACTCTTGTCTTGTGTCTATCTTTACCTCAATTGTATTAGTGGTGGTAGAAGTACTACTTGCCATGCCTATTTGTTCAAGTTCTCTGTCATTCTTTGCTTCTGTGTTAAAATGAATAAATTTTTTACCCCAATAGTATTTTCCACTGATAAATGTCTCAGTCAGTCTCCAAATAAACCCACTAGTGAACTCACTGAGGAAATTAAGTCTAGGAGGCATTTTTTTTTAACCTTGACAGACACTGAGAAAAAGCATTTGGGTAAACATTCATGTATAACTGAATATAAAGCAAAATCTTTATAACTGAGCACCTAGAGGAGATGCATGCGCCTGCCTACTTCAGCTTGAAACATGAAATAATTTCATTTCTTGGATCTGCTCAGGCTGCCAAAAATATCATTAAGGCAACATTTTGCATTAATTCTTTTGATTTAGCCTTTGAAAAATTCCAAAGGATGAGCAATAATGCAGTGACATTTGCTGATTGATTGGGAAATCCAGGTAGGCTGCATCAAGAGGTGAAGGGATGTGAGTTAAAGACATTCCTCTGAGGTTCTGCACATCTGTAGGTTTTACACACTTTCTCTTCTGTAATTAGGCATGAACATCTAATTACAGCATGTTTCATAGATGCATGATCTTAATAAAATAATGTAGAGACTGAAATTTTCCTTTTTAGTATCTTGCCATCATATTCAGGAATGAGAATTCATGAAAGTTTAGCAGAATTGCCTAATCTCTCATTTTTCTAAATGACCAGAATTTTGATGGCTTTAAGTTGATTGGATATTTATTGCATTTGTGATGTCATTTCACTTAACAAGAAATTATCCCATTAGTCTGTGGGTTTTTCACAAGGCGTCACCATACAGCTTTCCTGAGAAGGAGTTCACAATGGGATCTCTGTGAACAATACGATTGCTGTTTAGTTACGAAGTCCTTGAAGGAATCTAGCTCAAAGATCAGTCTTCAAGCAATAACTGTGTGAATGTGAGAAGGACTTCAGGGGTTGTGTCACTTTTTTTTCCTTTAGCTGGATTACTGAAGATGGAAACAAGCCTCAGACTGAAAATGTTACTGACAATCTGCTTAGATATCAGTTAGCCAGGCATATACAGTGTTTAAGAGCAGGTACAATTGGTTCACGTTGGAAAGTGTGGCTTCAGTTTATAATGCTCATGACTACTTCATTTCAGAATAATTTGTTGTTCTTTTCTGTTTGCGTTAATGAATTGTAGCATCTTTATTCAGAAACTTTGTTGACAAGACACCAGAATCTCTTTTAGGTTTTCCCGCTTTCAAGGAAGTGTATGATAGCATCTCACAGAATGTCTTTGGGATTCAGTGAGTAAATTCAGAATGCACAAGATGCTTGCTCTATTTCTGCTTTAAAGGGCAGAGTAAAAATAAGCAATGAAATCTCTTCTATTTATATAAACAATAAATTATCAGACATAGGACTACTCTTGTCAGTAAAGCCTAATGAATTTACAAAACCAATTTGTTTTTAAGTATACCACTGAGAAATTTTAAAGATAAGGTTAATTTCAAGGACTTGCATAAGCTTGTTTTAACACTCTGATTCCATAATGTCTGGAACAAAGTTACTCAGCACTTGGCAACAGGTTAGCTTACACACAGGAGTACAGTTAATATAGGTGGAAGGAAGACCTCTCATAGTTTCTCTCTCCTTAACAGGTTTAACACTACCTCAAATTGCCTTGTATTTGTTACTGTGTAAGTCACAACCTGGGCAGTCACAACAGAGCTCCTGAAGTTTGTCTGTGCCCTGAGGACCACATAAAATGCACAATAAAGCTAAGAGTAAAACAACCTTTCTCCATGTTCACTCTACCCTCCTATGTTGTTTTTCTTCCTCAATGCCATTCCCT
>JANEMJ010029519.1:0-17153 GCA_024361745.1 Cacatua alba
TTTTCTTTCTTTTCCCCCCTCCTCTTTCCTTTTTCTCCCCAGATTCTTCTCCAGCAAGAACAATGGGGTTCAGGTTCTGGCAGGAAGAGGAGACCAAACAAGTTCAGTTAGAGCTTAATTGAAAAAACAAAGAAATTGATTTATGTCAACCAAAGCCTTGGAAGGACAAAGATGAAAATAAGAACCTTGTATTATAATTCCACTGTAAAAAATGGGCTAAAGATATTAACCCCACAAAATACAACCTCCCATCAGAATACGGATCCGGTTTTTATTTGGATCTTATTTATTACTCTGTGTTGCTGTTTTGTCAATAAAAATTGAGTTTAATTTTCACATCTCTTCCCCCAGCTCCTTAGAAACCTCCCAGCTCCTGAACCAGGCAGAGAAGTCGGGTCTCCAAGGGCTTTGTAATCCGAGAGCCAAACATTCCTTGGCTTTAGATAGATCCATTGCATACTCAAAACAGTTGGTACAGGCAACATGCGTGTGCAGGCACATCTAACAGCTTGGAGTGGGAGAAAGGGAAGATCCTTCATGGAAGAAGGAAATCTGTACTGTCTGCATCATTCACCCTGTCAGTAGCTGTCACTTGCTCAAATCAAAGCCTGACTTTCAACTGGTTTCTGTTGAAAAGCCTGGAGCCTGGCTCCAGAGCAGAGCTGCTCCAGCCCTTGCAGCATCTCCGTGGCCTCCTCTGCACTTGTTCCAACAGCTCCATGTCCCTCTTGTGTTGAGGCCCCGGAGCTGGACACAGAGCTGACTTTCCTTGTTACCCGGTCGGGGTACAGAGCCAGTCCCACAGGCAGAGCTCTGCTAAGCGTGAGCACAGCTGCACAAGCATCAGTAGCCTGCCCTCGTTTCAAGGCACTTGTCTAAAGAAATAACTAATGAAAACTAGCAGTATCATGTTCAAAGGTGGGTTCCAATCATGCAGTGAACCTGTAAGCATATAAAGATGCCCTTTACAACTCAGCAGCCTGCTTTTATTTTGACTGTACTACTCCACATGCTTCCAATGTCTAACCCCAGGCAAGTTTGCACAACTGACAGGAGACTGTTAAATTGACACTAAATACTTTACTTTTCTCATGTCCTGAAATCATGGTAGTTTATTTTTTTGCTGACAGCTTTGAAATACGTGTAACTTTCTGAACTTCCATTTTTATTGTTGAAACTAAATTCTGAATCATGACCAGCACCAAGTTGTTTATGGAGGAAGGACCTGAGTGTTTATCTTTGCTCATGAAAGCAGTCTCAGTGACTTACAGAAAGTGAGCTTGAAAGACTAGACTCAAGCTGTGCAGTAAGTTAATACTGCATTGAGAGAAGGGAAGGGATAAGAGATTATATCAGACTCACATTAAAACGTCTCATTGTATCCAACATCCTTCAAGTTTCCAAAACAAATCTAAGGCAAAGCACTCCCATTTACCTGTGCAATAACTTCAGGGTCCATGGGCCGATGGTTGTTGAAGCTCTTGGACCTCCCTGCTGTCACAGTTTTCCGGATCTGGGGGCTGTCTATCCTGTTCTTCAGAGACGAGTGTCGGCTGATAGAATTGAGGCTGCCATGGCCACTGATGGAGCATTTATCTGGAACCTCCTTGGGAAGACTTTGGCTCATAATGGGCTGAGATGAGGGTCTGGAACCGGCTATGGCTCCTGGGGAGGCTGGTTCTGCCATTGAACTACCTAGTCCATGGCTGTCACTTTGACGGAAGGCTCTTCTGATGCTGCCTGACTCTGGTTTCTTTCTTTGCCTTCAGTCACAAAAGCAAAACAAATCAATACAAGCAGGTACACATAACGGGCTGTCATTTGAAGATATCCCCCCAAAACAACACAGAGGACAATGGGAAGAGACATGAAGATGCCCAGATTACAAATAATACACCCAGGATTTCAGGAGTCTTTGTGAAAACAGTAAAATCATTCCAGTTTAACACTTCTAACAACAAGACTGAGTTTCTGGCAGCTGTGCACATTCATAACAAAAACAGAGAACTTGGATGGAATTAACTTGGTCAAGAGGAAAAGGATTTATATTTGAACAAAAAAAAAACCCTCTGTGCCATCGACAGGTTTTGATGATGTGTTTTTATTACATTAGAAGAGCAGAGCTACAATTTTTGACTGGAGGACACAGTATAAGTCTACTAAGCTCCTGGCCCAAGGCATCAAGTTGTTATTTTCAGAGAATGATAAGCAAAGAACCCCTTAGTTTGGGGTTAATGGCAATTTCCAGTATTTGCTGGTGGTAAGAGATGTTTCTTTCTCATTGCTTTAGCAGCACCATAAGGCATTATCTGTGTAGGGCTACAGATACACCAAAACATGATGTCAAATGGATGAGCTGGTCCAAACAATTTAGTTTCTGCCCCAGCACCATGCGGTCTGACAGCACGATTCCACTCAAATCATATGAAGGCCAATGCAGCAGAATACTTTATGCCATAGGTCTGAAGCTTGGCATCCATTATACAGGGAAGGATCCATTTATATATAGCACCAGCCCCATGAGTAACTGCAAGAAAGTGTTAACTCCAGTAGGATTTTGGCATCCAAATAATAATTCAGTGGGTGGCACAACTGTCATTGCGAAACCATCTGATTTAATTTTGCTCAAGTCTGTTCACACATAGGTCAGAAGATTCATTCCTAAAGAAAAAACAACAAAATGAGTCTTATGCTACTATTGCTAAATATCAGTTTCCCTAGGAAAGGGAAAAAAGACTGGAGTGGACATTACCCAGGCTGCTTAAAGACACTACATACAACACTACCAAAACCAGCAGATGCTGAAGCTCCAACACAGGTCTGTTCGTTATACACCCATAAACTAAGGACCAAGCTCTGTGTAGGATATGAGCAGGTCCAAACCTTTAAAAAGGATTCATTTCTGTTAATGACTTCATAGACCACGTTCTGTTACATTAACTGAAGGGTAAAAATACCCGCTCCCATCAAACCGTAATTTCATGTTAATACCTTCACTGCACAATAGAGAGAGGTGGGGTTTTTTTACTACTAAGGAAATAATCAGAGAGATATGGGGGATAAGCCTGGTCTAGAATAAATCAGTAACAGAACAAGGAATTTAGTCTGTTACTAGCTTAATTACACAGGGTTTTTATTATGCTGAATGTTGGCTAAAGTAACAAATTCTGGTTGAGAAGGTAAAGTTAGCAACGGGGAGGTGTGTTGTTGCACTGCAAGCATATGGTTAGTAACCTAAGGTGAGAAGTGCTGGAGAAACAAAGAATGTTACAGGCAATGCCAGATGGTGGGCTGAGGCTATGTCATTCCGCACGGAATGTGACACTAGTTTCTGCAGGAATTGCCGCCCACCCCATAAACTAAAGCATGTTAACTGTAAATGAGACATAACAAATCACAGGACAGAATAACAAATGGGAACACATGATTACAAGAACTCATTTCGCTACTCCCCTCCCTTGCTCTGTGTGCTGAGCTTAGAAAATAGGACATATTTGGGCAAGAGGGAACAGATGGCACCTTCGAGAGAGGGAGGAGAAGCCAGTGGGATTTTAAACGAGCATTGGCCGCGCTGATGACACAGAAAGAGGGGACAGCAAAATGTGATCAAGTTAGAAGAGGGGGAAGCAGATTAAAATGGTGGCAGCGCTCATTAGTTAACCTTTTCCAGGGAAGGAAGTATGTTCCTGGACCCATCACCAAGATGTGTACAGTTAAAGTATAACAATGCAAGGCTGTTCTTACTTGTTGATGTTTGCAAGGTAAATATCTGCGACGTGACCCCCACTTGGGCAGCTGGTACCAGCTCGAGCCGTCACTTTTTCTTCCGGTGGCTCAGAGTTTATTTCTATCTCAGACTTCGGACTGGATCTTTCAGAGGCACCATCCTCACTAGGAAGGAGAAGGGAAGCAAATCACAACCCAAACAGGACCAACAGCAGTGATTTTCAATCACAGCACCGCGTATGTCTGCGAGCGTACATACAGGACAACAGCACTGTGCTAGCATCTTTCTCTTAAGAGTTATTATTTGTCTTTCAAATGAGAGAGCCTGATTTCTGATGGGCTTTCAAGGGTAACATACGTGTCTTGAACGACGATATACTGATGAGGAATAAGGCCGTCAATTCCATTGTGGCGTCCCTCCCACCAGTCATCTGAGGCCCGCTGATAGAGTAAGAGAGAAGCTCCTTTCTTAAAGGACAGCTCTCGTGCAGTCCTGCCAATGTAGTCGAACTTCGCTATCGCTTCTATGGGCTCACACTCTAGGAGATAGAAGGGAATAAACAATAATTCACTAAACACTTGGGCTCAGTAAGTATTCAACAGTTTAAACCTACCATAAAACAGCTTTGATGAGAGCACGGAAGAGGATAAAGTGTTGCTTCTTAAGGCAGCAGAGGACTGAAGCAGCAAGATTCAGAAGGGAACCCCTATAGTAGGAGGATGTTGCTATTTCAGCATTTCCCTGATGTTTATGTGATGGACACATTCCCAATTCCCAAGTCAGAAACTACTTTCAGCAATTCAAGTGCACCAGGATGGAAGTGGCAATGGCAAAATTAGTATCCCAATAAAACAAAATACCAAAGCTGAGGAGCAAGCAGGTATGGTCCAGACAAAAACCTGCCTGTGGTATGCTTCCTTCAAGGCAGTTAAACTAAACCTCTGGGCAGGCAGGAGTTGTTATTAGCATTTAGGGAGGGAAACATCCTCTCATTCCAAGCTGCTTCAGAAATAAAGCATCCATTCAGAAGGAAGTTTCTGCTGCCTGTGAGGTTCACCTGACCCAGGAGATCGGATTCAGGCTCTGTGGGAGGCTGTGCTATTCATCCATGGAAGTTAAGGAAAACATGGCCGTGCTCTGTGCAGCCTCAGGAGGGCAAGCTGCTCCCCCAACACCATACCATGCCCAGCACCACTGCGCTGGGAGCTGCTTACCCTGCTCCGAACCCAACCGCTCCTGGAATCTGAAATACAGCCATGCTGTGTCTGCAACCAGGCACTAATCTGGGTCCCTGCAGGACTCTGCTATTATACAGAGGGACAATATGGGCATTTAGACACTCAGGAAAATCAATATGAAATTCATGTGGATTATTTTTAAGGCTTAGAAAAATCTGCCACTGGTTCTCTCTAAATATACACTAAGGCAGCTCCTGATTCTAGGCAGGAATCAAGGGAATGAAGATGAGCTCAAGCACACAGCCCCAGCAGACTTCAGCCTCTAATTACTTTAAAGGAGCTTTAACAGAGCTGAGAAGTCCATGGAGACTGAGGTCTTCCCTGGAGAAAGAGATTTGTGGCTGCTCTTCCTGGACAAGGAAAATAAGGTATTTCATACTGAGATCTCCTCTGCATCATGGAAGCTTCTGCACTGCAAGAGCCAGCCAGAAGGACTGAAAGGCCAAACATGAGCCACAGCTTTTACAACTGGGAGAGTATACACTCCAGAATTACACCTCCAAGGCTGCCCATAGGCAGGCAACGTAGTAGCTGGGCTTCAGGAATTGGTGTAAATCCATCCATTACTAAACCTGATAGCCCAGAATTCAAATCACACGTTTTAGGTAAGCCTGTGGTCAGCCTCACACAAACCCTGTTATCAGCCCTCAGCAACCAGAGGGAGATTTGCAGGGGTGAGAAGAGGCTGGCCCATGGTTGCAGCCTGCAAGAGCCGCCTCGCTCCAGACTCCCCAAAGCACATGGTTATCTGGGTTTGGCTCCTCCATTCCTCCTGCCTGTTTTGCCTTAGGAGACAGCTTCTTCCTAACACTAAGGAAAAGCTAACGCTGGGTTTTGGTGTCCCCTCCATTCACGAAGGGGATGGGACACGGTAAATTCCATCTGTTTCATTAAGAAGTGTTTATTGTTCCAGATGAGTGCAGCACTCAGGTTTCTTATGTTTCCAATTTGCTTTTTAGGACTCTGGCTTTCATCCAGAGAAGTGATTTTAGCCTCTAATTTCCAGTAGCTTTTTCCTACTACACTATGCTTAGGGAAGAGAGCCGTGTGAATGAAGAGCAATAAGGCTAAGCCAAACAACCATCCCTGCCAGTCTGACAGCCTCCACAGGAAAGCAGCAGCTTAAAATCTTTCCACTCATCCACGTAATTTAACAAACATACGACCTGCTTGTCTTGGAGCATTTCTGACATCTTATGCCTGTCTCAAACCACAGTGCCCACTCACTGGAGGCTGATGGTGAACAGTACTGGTGCTCTGTGAAACACCACCTCTCCCACCACCCCAAAACTGATTCCATCCTCCAACGAAGGCGGCTGGGAGGACAGATTTACTTTAGGGGGACTAGTGCCAGCCTCACAAAAGAGCTAAAGGAGCAAGTGCTTCACATCTAAACACTGAAGGAGTGAGAAAAACCTAACAACATCCATGCTGGAGTTGTATGCTGCACTTCTGAGAAGTATGCCCAAGGTGTGACACTGCACAGCTCCATTAGAAGGATGTGATACTCCTTAGACAGCCCTTGCTCTGCTCCCTCAAAGAGATAGAGGCCCCTCCTCTGCTTCAGTGCCAAACGCTCCTTCCCAAATGCTTCCTATGGAATATTCCATGTAGCTTGCAGAACTCCATCCAATACGCCTCCAAATTTTACCTTGCTCAGGGCCCCCACATAGTGTAGTTCCAGAGGCTGCAAATCTGTGCTCTTCTCTCATCTCTAACTGCTCACCTTCTCATCGTTGTACCCTCTTAGGCACAGAAGTGATCTAAAAATCCCATCAGAAACAACGCAAGTGCACCCCAGCCTGCAGGCTTTAGTTCTGGGCTTTACAGTGCAGGATGAATTAGCCTTTCCTTCCTTACAGCAATGAAATTGCCCTTTCTACAGGTACAAACTCATAAAGGACATGTTCTCATGGATTTTTAAGAAGCTGGCGCTTTACAGAAAGAATACTGCTCAAGTGAACTCATGTTTCATTCCTGTAGGCTTTGTGTTTCCTTCCAACAACCTTGGTGAGGAGTTGCTGTGACAGTGCTTGACCTTGCTGAGGGAGAATGGATTTTCCAGCATTGCTAAGCAGTACTCAAGATCCTTTACTTTGTTACTGCTGTGTGAACACCATGAAGCCAGAAGGAGCACAGGAATGCCATAGGAAAGGGTTGTTAGGCAAGTGCTGGAGCAAAGAGAGCAAAAAGCAGCACAGAACATGGCAGGGCTACTGAAAAAATTCCTGAAGGCCAGCTCAAAAAGGATACCACCTCATTTTAAGGGAATGCTCCCTGCTTCCCACCTTTACAACTGAGGCCTTACATCACAAGTAAAACTATCACAGAACTTACTCTGACAACTGCAGGGGGCCAAACTGCAAGAATAAAACCATCCTGTGCCCTGTTTCGGTCAGTTTGCTTTACATGCTGGTCAGTATTCTGGGGATCACCATTTCACACCAGTAACATAACCTTTTCCTCTGCTCTGGATGGAGCTCATGGATACAGCCGTTTCCCATCACAGGAGGCAGCTTTGGAAGCACCAATTACAGACACTCAAGGACTGAAGCATCATCTTTTCCTTAGGAAATACCACGGAATCCACAGCATTGGCACCCTTTTTTCCTGTTCACATAACAGAGTTTCCCCAAGGAGACCCAATGAGAGAGGACTCTCTACCTTAAAACCTGGCTTTCAGTGGAAGACAAACAGGTTTTGATTTTATCTTGCTTGCTTCCTTAAAGCAGAACCACTGGGGCTTAAAGCCTTCCCAATTCCCTTGCCAAAGCTTCCCAAAGGGGAAATGCCTGGCACTAGCTGATGGGAGCACTGAAACACATTCAGCCTTTGGCTCTCCAACTCTAGGATCCTTCTAAGGTACAGATGAGCTCAGGCAGTCATGCTAAGATGAGATGCCCTTGAAAAGAAGGTATACTTTCAAAGTAAGATTGCGAAGATTCCTGTTGATCCTATACTCTTTTACTTCTTGGCATCAAATGCTGCATGTGACATTTCAAGTGACTATTCTAATTTAAACTCTGCTTTGGATTTCATTTTGAACTTAAATTGCATGGCACCGTCTTCTCTGCCTCCCCCACAGCAGGTTGCACCAGTTAACCAAGCAGCTAATAGACTCCACATACCATCATCACTGGTGTGGTGTTCAGCCGTAACGTCCTGAACAGAGTCTTCTGTGGAGGCTCTCTCCCCGTGAGGGCTTTCACTACAGGAGAAGGAAATAGAGAGGGTGTTTTACACTGGTAGAAATCGAGTTTCCTCATGTATGACAATCAAAGATAACTAGGAACTGTATCAGAAGTCAGAGAATCATAGAACGGTGTGGGTAGGAAAAGGCCTTAACATCATCCATGGCAGGGATGCCTCACACTAGACCATGTCACCCAAGGCTCTGTCCAACCTGGTCCTGAACACTGCCAGGGATGGAGCATTTACCACTTCTTTGGGCAACCTGTTCCCGTGCCTCACCACCAGTACCTGGGTTCTGCTGCCACAGACACCCTGTGGATGCATTTGCATGTACTTAAGTCAGTGTGTCTGAAAACCAAGCTAAGTTTGCACGTGATCAGGCAAAATGAACACCTTCATTATAACCTTCTTGTGTGCTATCAGGAAAGTCCAACTTCAGGTCTTATAACGCAGACCTCGGGGAGTTGAGAGGTCAGACAGCATGCTGGGTCTAGCTCCTCTCTGCCACACCAGAATCACACCCTCAGCTATACTCTCCACTGTAATCGGCTCATTAGATGACTGATGAGATAGCTGCCACTTCCTGAGCCAAATGATGTCTCAATTCAGGATGATATTTCCAGGTCTGAAATATTTCCACTGCCATCTCCCTCTTTCCCTTTTATCACAAGCTTAAATTGTCCCATTCATTTCATCAAACAACTCCCACAGCCCGATTAATTGACTGAAATCTTTATCCACAGAGCACCTAAACCACCAAGAGTACTCCTTTATGAAGAAAAGCTTTGACAGGATCAATAGACAACAAATGGCAACCAAAGGTTATGTTTTGGTAAGAAGCTCCATGAGCAGCTCCTGTGGGACTGGAGCAGAAAGGAAAAGCAAAAACATGAAGCCTTTATGCTACTTAATAAAGTCACAGAAGAATTTGAAGCCAAATGGAAGTCCCAAGAGGAACACAGCATCGAGGGCTAAAGTTTCACACAGACTGTGAAGTAATGGTGCGTACAGCCAAAAACCACGTGCCTCTTCCTATCCATGCCTCCAACAGCACTTTCCACCAAAACCACCCCTGTCCTTGCTGCAGACTGAGTCTCTCTGTCACGTGAGCCCTGGGATACACTCATGGAATGGTTTGGGTTGGAAGGGACCTTAAAGCTCACCTGCTCCCAACCCCCTGCCATGGGGTGAAACCCAGCCGCCCAGTGCTTACCACTGCAGCATCCCAGGTTACACAGGGCTTGGAGCAACCTGGTCTAGTGGAAGGTGTCCCCGCCTGTGGCAAGGCCTTGGAACTGGATGAGCTTTAAGGTCCTTTCCAACCCAAACCATTCCATGATCTATGATTCAGCTGAAGCACAAGGATCCTCTCTGCCGCTTGCACACTCTGTGGCGAGAAGCCCTATGGGCAATAGCTAACAACTATCTAAATACCAGGGCTAGGAGAAGGCTTGAATGGGAACCAGATGCTTCTTCCTGGCTTTAAGAAGTCCCCCCTTGCTTGCTTCTACCCTCCTCTCCTTAATAGGTTCTCAGGTGTGGGTGGTCAGGAAAGGCAATGAATGCCTTCAGAAAATCACTGTTACCTTCCAGGACATTTTGCCTCTTACATGCCCATGTGAGGTGGCACCCATGCTGAACATGTCACATTCTGACTCCCTTCACCTTATGGGATAAAACCTCTTGGCAAAGTGAATGTGTTTCCTGAAGGTCGCAAAGATCCTTCGCTTTTATTTTCTCTACAATTCTTTCACATATAACATCAGCTAAAAACATCAGAGTAAGGGGTAAAATTAACAGCACTTCCAAAAGAGGCTCTGGCAAGTGTTCTGCACACAGCAGTTAGTCTGGAGGAGCCTCTCCTCACCCGCGTACGTGGAGCAAGCTGATAGTTAAAGCTATCCTGAAGCAAGTCAGGGAGACAAGGCTTGCTCTGTCACCAGAGTGCCTGCCTTTCAAAACTGGATTTATTTTAGTGTAGGAAAATAATCATTTGCATTCCTGGGACACTGGGGGAGGGAAGGAGAGCTGGGGGGAGAAGCAGGACACAAGCTAACATTCCTCATTTTCAGAGGGAGAGAGCAGCTTGGCTGGTAGGAAAGCAAACACCTCCTTTCCTTCCCCCACTCCCCAACCTTCCACCCCAGATGACAGGAGCCGCTCTGCCTGAATTGCTTCCAGATGTGCCTCTCAGGCTGTGCACGCGGCCGGGCCCCGAGAGCTTTAAGCTGGATGGAAATGGTGATTTTGCATTCCTGCCTCTTCCCTCCCCCACCAGCAGCTCTGCCCTGGAAATTAAACCATGGCACAAGCTTTCCAGGTTCAGCTGCGAGTGACCCCTGTGTCTGAAGCAAAGGCACTCAAGACAAGGAGGGAAAAAAGGCAAAAGCAGGAGAGAAAACAAAGAAGGAAGGGGAAAAAACCAGAAATAATGGCTTAAAGAAGATTGATTTTGGCAGCTAATCCATAAATAAATATCCACCCATTCATCTTCTCCTCCATCCTACCAGTAATCCTCAGTGTTTCCACCTCTGCTATACACCGGACCCTCCAGTTCCCTCGGTCCTGGGAAGATGTTCTCATGTTGGATGATGATGGTTTTGATCAATTCATTGACATGAGCTTGGCAAGAGACTTGATCATGACCTTCAGGCACAGACATAAGCGTTGGCCCAAAGCAGATGGCTAAATTGTAGGGATCCATCATGTTCTCTTCACTGAACTGAGATAAACTGCAAAGAAGACAGAAGTGGGGAGGAGGGTTAACAGCAGAAAATATCAGCAGCATCATCATCATCATCTGCTATCATCATGCATCATCACAGCTGAGCTTGGAAGGCCTGCTTTGTGCTTTCTGCACCTAAATGGTATCCACTTTCATTTCTGGAACCTCTTTGACATTGCATTCACATCACTGGGATGAATTCAGGCAAGGCTCAAAAGCCCAGGACGGCAGATTCAAAAGCAAGCTATGGTGGCATTTGTACCTTGAACTGTTGCTCAGATCACATGCAGCAATGTTAAGGTTGGTTCTGCCATTTATCACATTTATACCAAGGCCCACAGTGCTCCCAAGGATACTCACTGATTAAGGAATGCAAAGAGGTATCTCATTACAATCAGAGTGGTCTTAGGCAGGTTCAGAAGCACTTTCCGGATGTGGAGCGCTCGCTCTTGTAGATTATCCATTGCTGAAAGGGAGAAAGAGCAACACCGAGTCACCCTACCTGCAGCTTGCCACTGAGTCCAACCACAACCAGCATCCTAGGATGGCTCCTACACAGATGATTTAGCAGAGCAACCAACAGAGCAGCAGCAGGATGAAGGATCCTCCAGCACTGCCCGGCATGGGAACGCAGAGGCTGCAGAACCTGCTGCAAAGAACCTTTGACAATGAAGGTTCCTCAACACGTGGAACTTCGCTGCAAGCTCCTTCCTAGCGTGGGAGCACTGGATGTCATCTGTCTCAACAATGGCACAATAGCTCATTCAAGTTAGCTCAGAAAGGTGGGTGTTTAAACCAGAAACTGTACAACACTCAGAGGAAAATTAACATAGTTAAAGGGTGAGGCAAAAAGCTCTGTGTGCAGCAGCCTGCTGAGAAAAAAGTGGGCAGCATAAATCATCTCAGAAGGGAGAAGTGATTTGGAAGCAGATTTTACTTTTCACATAATGTGAATTAAGCCCTGTAAATGCATTTATCAGGAGAAGAAAACCATGAGCTGCTTTAGAAGCACTTATCTTCTGCTTTACTTCAAAGGCTGCCACCGCAAAGGCCATGTCACTATACTTGGACAATAGGATCATTCTTTGATTCCGAAGGACATGGCAGTAGTCAGGCCATTTAAAATGAGGTTGTTCACAGCAAAAGTCCACAAACAACCCTCTGCCTACCAGAACCACCTTGTGAAACCATCCAAAATGGTAACAACTCAACTGTGACTGCCCTCCTGACTGATATTCTTGAGCAGGAGTCAAGAGATGGCCCCTCATGGGTATGAAGCTAAAAGGTGGACAACTGCTGCCTTGCCAGCTGAAGAGATGTCGTGGTCTCAATATGCAGCAGCATGGCAGCAGCCATACAGGCAGCGTGCATCTAACAACACAAAGGAGAGCACCCAGAGCAAGGAACCCGCTTCTGACACCTTCTAATGAGAGGTCTTTCAGGTTATTTTTCACAAGTGGAGGTTTTGGGTTTATTCTGTTCTAAAAAGAATCCTATCACGAAGCAGCATCTCAAAAAAATCCCTGACACAGCCCTTGAAATCTGTTCATTTCTATCTCTTTGCCCATACACAGCAAAATTACTACCAGACTAAGGCTGCTGTGAGCAGGTAACTGCCCAGTCTGTGGCTAACAGAGACCAGGACATCACTACAACACAAACCCAACCAAAGGAACCACACGAAGCTTATTCTGCAGTCCAAAAAAAGGGGAAGAGGAGGAGAAAAAAGTGGGAGATGAGAAAAATGAATCCTGTTTCTTTTCAGCTCTTCATGTACTTACTGACACAGGCGATCAGATCATGAAAGATGTCCTTGGGGAAGAGAGGGTGCTCCAACCCTCGAAAATAGAGCTTCAGAACTCCTGCTATTGAGTCCATGTCATGGTCATTCTGGTCCCCAGCCAGTGGATCTTCCCCTTTGTGACAAGCAAAGAAAAGCAGGCAAGAGAAATCAGAACACCGAAGAGAAGCACCAGACTGGAAGGATGCACCTCAGCTGGAGAACAGGATTTATGCAGCACAAAGTTAATCCCACCTACTCCAACTGCACCACAAGCATCTAATGTTGAATTGGCTGGGGGGGGGAGTGTGTCTGACAGATAATTTGTTGCTGCAGATATGCCACAGTTTGTCTGGATTAGAAAAGAAAAGATGCCCACTTAAGGAGTTGTTCCCTAGGGAAAACTCCCTATCAGATATAATTAGATTTAATGATGGGGCAATCCTCAAATTGAAGCTATATATATCCATTATGTGACTGAAATTACCAAAGCTTGCCTATTATCTTAGTAACACACAGGATAATAAATGGGCTACTACAAACCACAGCATTATCCTTGATATTAACTGCCACCAAGGGTTCTGGCTGGAGTAATAAACTGCAGAGACATTATTGTTAGCTTTGTCACTCCTGTATATCATATGCTTTATGGAGACAAGCAAGATGAAGTAAAGAAATATAACATCACCTTTTTATTTCTGCATGTTAGTGCAGGAACAACTGCCTCATTCCCAAAATGACTGGTATTGGCTTTATGTGAAAAGGGGTCTGATTCTGATAGAAAGCCTTTACCTTCAGCCTATGAGACACATTCTGCTTTCCCTAGTCTTGAGGATTTTCGTTCTCAGGTAGATGGAGAGGAAGATAGGGGAAATGAGATGCCACATTTCACACATACTGTTCATTAAATGTCTCTCTTCTCAGAAGCAAAATAAACTTGCTATGCCTCATTAAAAACCGTCTCTCAAGCACAGAATACACTAACTCTCTTCTTTTAGTGATGTATTCAGGGAACTGACACAAGCCCTGATGTTTCCAGTGACCCAAGGAGGACTGGGGAGACAGGCTGTGAGAACTGCATGAGGATCCAGTCCCTTGAACCTGCCCAGCCAGAAACTGATGGGTCTGGAGGCTCCCAGCCATTCTCTGCCTGTGTAGGGCATGGTTCTTCACATCCCAAACGCGATCTATTAAAAGCTGTGTCAAGTTAACTGTGTCTTGAAATGTACTCTCTCCCTTGCTGACATTTAGAGTAAATGTAGCCTAGCTGTGCCTCAGTAACATGGAAAACATTAAATTCCCCCCTCCAGCAGCCAGCCTATTTGCAAAGAACAGGGGGAGAGGGTAGGGAAATGCAGTTACACCCGATAATGAAATTCTCTACAACCTTTCGTGTTACAAATAATCAATAAGCTATCAGACACCAGAGAAGATTGAATTCAGAGCATTTATTACACAGACACTCTACAAGATATAAAGCATAATGCCAAACAAGTGAGTGTTCAAGGTTAATGAGCACTGGGGAGGTGTTTGGGCTGGACTCACTTAGGAAACACAAGGATCAAAGGAACCAAATATCACAAGCTGCATTCAAACCAGGCCTTTTTAGGAGAAATTCATACATTTGACAATAACTTCCCAGATATTGGAAGAGATCTTCCTTACCTCTCTCAAATGCATTTTTTATGTCATTCACTTCAACTTGTGACCCAGACACTCGGAATATTCCTTCATGCTGCAAACCTGTAAGACAAGAAGAGATGTTGATAACAGTAAGATAAGATAAGATGGCACCTTCACCAGCTATTAGCCTAGATGAGAAAGGAAAAATAAGCTACACAGGCAAAAAACCCCCCGTATTTTCCTTGGATGCCCAGGCACGTTCAGAATAAGTAAAAACAGAACTCAGCACATAGAGAAAAAATATTAACCCTTCTTTGTAACCTGACAGAGTAACTGGGTTCCAAGAACCACGTGTGTTATCTTCTGCCCTGGAGGATCCCCAAAGCATTTTACAACCCAGAGAAAGTCATAAACTAACAGTGGATCAGCCAGAGGTAAAATATGGCCAACTACACAAGGAAGCACTTGATTTTGCAAAGGCCCAGAGCAAATCAGCCAGTTGAAACAGAAGCATTGAATTACCCCAGCCTGACCTCCTATCTAGGGTTTGAGGGGAGTCTCTAAGGCACTCCTGCTAAAAAGCAAGCATTAGTAACACCATAAACCCCAGTTATCCAGGAGGCAGCTGTGACACGCTGCTCCGAACAGTGAAAAGAAACGATCCCAAGTGCAGAGAAGCAAGAAGGAAAATGACATTCATCCCACCCCTACGCAGCGAACCATTTCAAAACGCCAGTCAGGCTACCTCCAATGCCATTCCTCCCTGCAGTGTGTGTCAGGCAGCTTTAGCACTGCTGCTGCCTAACATGGGCTTGTGGTATAAAAATCACATGCCTTCTAACTCCAAACTGTACCTTTGTGCCATGATCTGACATTCAGCGCAGGATTCTCCCTCAGACTCAACTAAGGTAATCCAGGAATAAGAGTCTAAACCTCCTGATGTTTAGATGGAGGCCCTCAGTGACATGGTTTAGTGGTGGCCTTGGCAGTGCTGGGGTAAAGGTTGGACTTAATGATCTTAAAGGTCTTTTCCAACCTACATGATTCTATGTGCCCCATTTGTCATGCCCAGTTCTCATTGCAGTCTGGTTTCAATGATTTTTCCAGCTAATGTCCAAGTACGGCCTTAATGAAGGATTAAAGTAAAGATGATGAGAATGGGACTCGAGTTTTTAAACTGGTAACTAAACAAGGAAAATGAAATGGGACCCACTACCTGACTCTGTTGTGGCTAATGAAGATAAATTCCATCTCTTTCTACATATGTTAATTCATAGCTGATTTACATGCTCCTAGCAAATTATATCGATTAAAAATGAAAGCAAATTACAATAAACGTATAAAATCTTTATGCATCCATGGCTGTGAAGTTAACCTTGGGAACAGGTATAAATCATCTCATTGTGGCAATGAGCAAGCAATTAATTCACTACTTGACCTCCTACAGTGTGTTCCTCCTCCTCTAGGAAAAGCATTGATTGTTGGTGCTGAAGGCCACACTTCAGGGCTCAAAGCAAGGTGAGTGGTGGTGAGGCACGAGGGGTACCTAAGGCTGGGAACCTTATTTTACAAGAAACAAAGGGATATTGTTGAAGAACAACATTTGCAAGGATCCCCTTTGTCCATAAACTCACCATGTCTGCTAATGAATCGTATGCAGCTCTCCACGACCAGGGGAATGGCTTGTGAGGAATCCTGGAGAGAGGGATTTAAACAAGAGCAGTCAGAACGCAGAGTGATGGTGAAAGTGGAGTAAAGAATGGAAAGCAAAAATTGTCCTCTCATTTGCCACCTTCTGCTTCCATGCGGTTCCAGATGTGTTTAGTGAATAGCCCAGCAGTGACTGCGGTCACAACCCATTCAATAAGGTCCCTGCTCATGGCAAACAGCTGTCAGTTCAAGGCCCCAACGCAGTAACATCTTCTAGATGGCCAGTTTCCAGCTTATACAACATTCAGCATGGAAATGAGCCCTTACACTTTGCTGGTCTCTGCTTCACAGATTACTGTCCAGACAACTGAATTTCTGCAGTGGCTGCAGTTATTCCTCCCATTTTGGGGAACAGCAACTGAGCAACCAAAGTGCTGCAGTTTGCTTAAGGTCAGATGCCAGTGAGTAAAATTACCATGTGATTAATACGTGAAGTTTCTGTTGATGTAGTAGGAACTCGCAGAGAATCACATCTTCTGGGTCCCCAGCAGAGATTAAACCTCTCCAAGCAGTTCTAAATGCTAGGTGCCAATCACAAAACCCCATTAATCCCCATTAAGCTACTGCGAGCTGTGGGTTCAGGGCTTGCAAACACATCACTTTTTAATTCAGGTTTCCAAACCAGAGGCAGAATATGCTTCTGAGACACCTCAAAAGCTACCTGTGAAAATGGCAATCACAGCACACACAACATTCATTTTCAGCATAAGAAAGGACCATTTTAGAGCAATTAGGGACAGCAATTAAGCTTTGAAAATAAGAAAGGTCTGACTCTGCACGCCAAAATTACACCTTACTCTCTTACTTCATTTCCCAAGTACAAAGAGCATAAAAACTACAAAGCAGCCCCCCAAGACAGACTGTATGAAATCAAATTCCAAGCCAAATTTTATCTTCACAGTATTAACAAGAAATACTTTGGGTTTTTCCCTATCTCAAAGAAACACATTTGAGCTCATCAGGTACTAAAGAGTAACAGATTATCCACCACAGCCAGGGAAACAAAGCATCCCTGCTTTAAGTCTTTCTTACTAGAAGGGGGAATGGCTTTAACCTGCCAGAGGGGAGACTGAGATGAGCCCTTAGGCAGAAATTCTTCCCTGTGAGGGTGCTGAGGCACTGGCACAGGGTGCCCAGAGAAGCTGTGGCTGCCCCATC
>JANEMJ010029522.1:0-36034 GCA_024361745.1 Cacatua alba
TAGCAGCCTTCCAGTATCTGAAGGGGGCCTATAAGGAAGCTGGAGAGGGACTCTTCATTAGGGACTGTAGTGATAGGGCAGGGGGTAACGGGTTCAAACTTCAACAGGGGAAGTTTAGATTGGATATAAGGAGGAAGTTCCTTACTGTAAGGGTGGTGAGGCACTAGAATGGGTTGCCCAAGGAAGCTGTGAGTGCTCCATCCCTGATGGTGCTCAAGACCAAGCTGGACAGAGCCTTGGGTAACATGGTTTAGTATGAGGTTTCCCTGCCCATGGCAGGGGGATTGGAACTAGATGATCTTAAGGTCCTTTCCAACCCTAACTATCCTAGGATTCTATGATTCTATGACTGCCATTTGCCGCCTTATGCTTTTGCCAATTCTGGGTAAGGCTGGAGGCAGATTTAATTATAAAGAGTGCATCTAATCGCACTTTGAAGCAAGAAACAAATGCATCACTAGTGGACAGCATTTTCAGTACGCTGACTTCTTCTTGTAAAGAACCTGTTTCATACAACTCTTAACTCTGCGTTCTTGTTTCTAAAGTACTGATATTTCATTAATTTTGAATCAGAGGTGGCACCCAAAACCACAACACAATTGAAGCACAGATGTCCTTATAAAAGCATAGTGAACAGGATTTTTTCATGTTCTAGTTTTCTGAGCTGTGATGTTTTGTTGAGGTCTACCAAGAGAGAAAGAAATGAGACTTAGAAATAAATAGAATTTGAACTTACATTGGTTAGTAGATTCTGTTCACCAAAATCTCAGGCAACTAAACTGTTCAAATCTACTGTACAGCTGAAGCGTATGACTCAGTGCTCTTCAGCATTGCTCCTGAATCTCTCCTCTCTTTTCCCAAACTTAACTGTTACTTCAAAAATATATGCTTAAATCTTTGTGGTTCCTTGATACCCTTCTCAAACTATATTTCAGTGTAAAATGGATAGAAGGCTTGTTATAAAATATGTTAAGTACTGAATTGTACTGGGCTTTAAACGGATCTATAACAGAGATTTAATTCTGCATAAAATCTAAAAGCAAATAAAATACTTGTATTGACCATTATTATTAATTCTTGGGGAAGATCTCTGTCCTTGAATAAGTAGCTTTGATTTCTCCCAGAACATTATTTTGTGTAACCCAACACGTGTAAAACATCAGTGTCAGTTGCCATGGAATTTATTTCCCTGTTGGATAAAGCACAAAAAGAAAGATTAATCTAAATGCGTAGATCTGAAATTAAGAAAAATACTGAATGCTGTGCATGGAAAATAAACAGGGAAAAGAATTGTCTAAAGAAATAAAAATGTTTCTTGGAATACAAAAAATATGCAAGACAAAATTCTCCCAAAATCTCAGCAGCTTCTGAGAAAAGTTTGCAAGTTATCAATTTACACTGAAAAATCCTGTTTTATGCTTGCTTGAGCCATGAATGTTTATACTGTCTCTGGTTTCTTTTTCCTTCACAAAATTCCAAGGGAATTAAAGTAGCGATTAGCATTTACCTATTATTCCTGTAATGAAAGGCAAAATGAGAGAGACAATGACAAAAAAAAAAAAAAGTCATAAATGGAATGTAAAACCATAGGCTCCACTTCACACTTCCACATCGTTAATGATAACATCAATGCCATGAAAAAGATATTAGTTAAATAGCAGAGTTTCACCATGCATTTTTTTTCCCCTGAAACAAGTTACACAAAATTATATACTTTTAAACAAGAATATTAATATTTGAAATTTCAAAGCATTATTTGGGATATAAATATTTTAGTGTTAAATAGTTAGGTGTGGTATTTGGTCTACATATATCTAAAGGTGTGACACCAGGTAGTTGTGAAATAGTAAGTAGGAAATAAGCAAGGAAGTTGCACTGGGATAAGTATCAAGAAATGTAATAAACTTTCAATAATGTAATAATTTAAATTTAATAAAGGCTAAAATTTATGCTTAATGAAGCGTGTAATTATTTCTAGTGGATGAATAGTAGAAAGAAGGGAAAACTGTGTAGCAGAAAATAAAAAAAAAGTGAATTACATCTGGTGTATGGCTTGAGGTTCCTGTAAAACTGCAGGTGGAGGTGAAAGCTGGATGTTAAGACATCTGTTAAGATACACGTTAGAATTTGAGCTTAAAGTAATAGTAGGACTGGGCAATAGCAAAAAAAATCTGAAGAAACGTCATAAATAATGATAAATCATAATTATAGGTAAGTGAAACAAACAAAAAAAATACCCCAACCAAACAACCCTTCCCGCTTGTGTAGTTTTGCCTGACATTTGTTTTAATCATGCCTTCATTCTTAAATAAATGTGGGGTTTATGTTCACTGCTTGTTAGGGTTTTTTTTGATGTCTATGTTGCAACAGAGATAGGTAACTTTTCTTTCATTTTTTTTTCCCTCCACAAGAAGAAAACTTTTCCAGTTAATTATTTGTTGCTTTGCCAGGTCACACCCAGATTATTACAGTGTAATTTTGGTGTCCTAGTGTAGCATGGGGCTGCAAGCAAATATCAGGCAGCACTTTTCTCTCCGTACTGGAACTCTTTCTCACATAAAGTTCTGGCACAGATATTAGGCAGAACCTAAATTTATTTAGCTATATTCTGAGGACTTAAAGAGGTTTTACATGTTTTATGAAGCCGGTACTGGCTGCCTGCACAGGAAGGAAATTCACAAGGAAACCATCTGACATCTGTGCTCCAGAAATTGTTGTGCATCATTCAGAATGCTATTTCTGCTCTTTAAAGCATTTCATGTTTAGTTTCTGTACATTTTCAAGTCTCTCTTTCCTGTGGCCTGTACTCAGACAACCTGAGAAAACCTGAGAACTAGGATGTTGATGCTGACAGTACCTGATATAGTCTATGGGGCACAGGAGATAATGACTGCTTGTGCACAGTCTTAGAAGCATGCTTAGCCCCTAATCCTATGCTGCATGCTTTTTCTAAGCATGCAGCATAGGGTTAGGGGTTAAACAGAAAGCTAAGGATTTAGACATCAGTGAGGAGCACCATTCTCAAGCTAGATGACTAGTCATAGCTGACACATAGCCATACTTTATTCTGCTCTTAAAACCCTTGTGTTCAGCACATGAGGATGAACATTCATTTCTTAGTAACAGCACTGGGACACCTTCAGAAGTCTATGTATGCTCCCTAAGTCTTTCTCAGACATGAGCGATACAAGTTAAATTTGAGTCTGTCTAGTCTAGTAATTGCGCGTTGATACTCCTTCCATTACAGCATTAAAACCACATAAATCTAATACTTTTAATTCAAAGTATTCTGGTACCAGAATACAATGTAATATAGCATTCATAAATCTTTTTTCTTCTTTTTCTTCCTGTAGTATATATTAGTAGCGTGTCCTGATGTTTTATATTCTCTTTTTTTCGGTAATGAAACAGGAATTCTTGCTAGCTGTCAGTTAAACAGCAAAAGGTCTGCTGTTGTGCTGTTACAGCAGATTTACATCTTCTTTTTTAACTAAGACAAAACATAGAATTTTTGGCAAAGGTAAAACGTTCACAATCACAACTCTTAAATTGCAAACCAGAGTCAGACATCTTCATGTAAATAGTCAAATTTCCCAGTTTCTTTTTCCCTTTCTGGTCCTGGTAGTTTCAGAATATTAATTGAGGAAGAGCTCTAGTACTGAGCACAGAACATGAATGTAACTAAGTGCACTCACAATGGAAATTCACCCTATTTCACAATATCTGAAATTATAAGAAAGGGTTAGGAAGCCAGAAGAAACTTTATGCAACTTATACTAGTACTGAAGCCCAAAGCGAGATCCATTTTCTGAAGTTAAATATTCTAAAGCAGTTTTAATGCAGTATTTTCCCAGATGATTCCTTTAACTGAAGGTCAAATGGTTCTGCTTGTATGTCCTGTGGGGGCAAAGAGACCAGGCAGACAGACTTTGATTATTTTGATTAATGGTCATTTTTATTAATGTTTTTGGAAGTAAAATAAACAAAAGTACTATGCCAACTCTCACAATCTTTTTCTAGTTTCATGATATGTGATGTTTTTCTAGTAGGCCCAGCTCCTATAGTCATGTGACTACACAAGACTGCACTTTCATTAAAAATAAATACATTTCTACTGCATATTGTTGCTGAGAATGCTTGAAAATATGACTCTTAAAGGATTAACATCAAAAAGATAACTACCTCAAATACAACACAAAAAACCCAGCCAATCTTATGATACTGACATAATTCATTCTTAGCACTGGTATTGTTTCATAATTAAAACCAAACAAAAATAACCTATGAAATAAGTTTAAATAGGCAGTGAGAAACGTAGAAAAGAGTGCAACTAGCTTCTTTACTAAGGCTTTTCTGATGCAATAGTACTGTAGCTGCTCACCTTATTCTCCTGCTAAGACATAGCCTCCACCCAATGTTTTCAAATTCTTGTGCCACCTTCCTGTTTCTAATCTGCCATACTATGTACTTACTCTCACATAGATCTGAACTATTTTCCTCTAACTCATTGTTATCTGTCTTCTGCTTCTTCCTTTCGTTGAAGTTTGGATACTATTTTTAAAGTTTTTTGGGTTTTTTTACTTAAATTTTCACTGAATTTAAAAACAAATCCACTTACTGATATCAAAAACCAGTTTGCCTGAAAACTTCTATGGTACAGAAAAAAAAAAAAAAAAAAAAACCAGATTTTTGCAGTCTACATTTAGCATTGATTATCTTTGGTTCACTGTTTTATTATTTCAGGTTTTTTATTATAGTCTGTATCATTTTCACTAGTAAAATACTAATGGACATTGAATAAAATAATTAATCATGATGGTGACTACCAGGAGACAGCCTTCAGCTTTAGAGAAAGCAGCCTCCCAATGTTAAGATTTTGTATAGACCTACTTGTCAGAGAAGTTATTTTGAAGGTCAGTCTCTCATAGCTTCTCCTTCCTATCCTTAAGAAGTAGTTGTGACTGTTATACAAACAAAAGTAACTATTATATCCTGAAGTATTTACTTAGGATCACAAGAGATACTCACTATTTAAAAGCATCACAGATATTTTTGCTTCTCTATTCCTTACCTATCAATGTGGCTGCTGACTAAGCAAAGAAGAAGAGCACAATTCATTACTAATTTACTCTGCAGGGAGAGTGAAGCTGTGGCATACTGAGATACGTAAATCTTGTGTGTCATGCATTTGTTGCAGCTGGGCATCTGTGAAGCAACACTGACATTAGGCATAATCTCAAATACAATTTTTCAATGAAAATATAAGGTTAAAACTGTTAATTTGTGAACAAATACAATACATAATTTGTATATGTAGAAATATTACTGAGACTATAACAACCAAGCTAAGAATGATCTGGACTTTGTAAATCCTAAAACAGGACCCATTGTGTACACTTAATAGAGACTACTCGATTCATATTAGAAATAAAAAAACTAGGCTGAGAAATGGTTTTCAGAAGGCTAGTATGTAGTCAAGACTGTGTCAATTGATCAGTGTGTTTTAACAATCGTGTGTTGCATAGTAAAATGATTTGAACATTTTGAATCTTCATGAGTCCTGTTTCTCCTTACAGATCATTGTTGCACTCCAAAATTGAGAAGACAACCATACTTCAGTAGGAGATATTTCAAACTTAGGTCCACAAAAATGAGTTATGCTATCAAGTGAAGGTAATGCACTAAGAAATGAAGGCAATCATTTCACCAAGACAGGTAGCTACATAGAGGAATTACTCCCTCAAAGCTCGCATGCTTTTAAAAAGAGAAGAAAAATTTTACTGATTACAAGGAAAGAATTTATCCAGAAATTTCTTTTCTCCTTTTTAGTGTTTGTAAGAGCATTCAAGCAAACTACAGGTAATCAGAGTTCAGAATCCTCAAGTAGTACTTTGTAACACATAGAGGGAGGACACTCACCTATTCACCAGCAGTAGAGACAGAATTTCAGAAAATAGTGCCTGTAATAAAGACTGACAAATATATGACAAAACCACAGTCAACAACTGCAGCTTTCAACATTATAAGCATAGGAGCATACTGGTATTGGTGACTTTTGCAGGACACTTTGTGGAGTAACAGTTGAAGGCCAGGACAGAGTAGGACAGCTGAGTTAGTTCTAGAATTGTGTGGGCACATGAATAAAACCCTGTCTGATACAGAGATACACATTTTTCTGCATTATTACAAATGCAAAAACCTAGGTTTCTGAATCAGCATCTGAATCTGGCTCCGCATTGCTAAAACTGCAACCAACATACACAGTGTGATACAGAATGGAGTCTGAAGAAACAGACTAATTTTCCAAGGGTAAAATCTGTGACCAGCATGATACTTTGATGCTCAAAAGAAATGCCTAGTTCATTGCTTATGGTAAATTATCCTGAAGAGTATTGCAATGGGAATAACATATGTATAAGTGTTTGAAACATTTGTTGATTTTTAAAAGGTGATACTCATCACATTGAGCTGTACTCTCTAGAACAAAGAATGTGAGAGTCATCATGAAGATAGTGTGATTTGCTGCTGAAGTTAAAGGCCACAAAGGACCATTTGATTTACTATAGAGAGAAAGGGAAAATCCAGAAAAGCCTATAAGTTAGAAAAGAAAATGGCATATTGAAAGCAAATTGAAGAAAACAGACGTTCCTTCTAAATTCAGTTCACTTCTTGATATCTTTGAATCTAGTAGGCAATTGCATGGTGAAATGATGGAGAGTTGCTTGCTTTGTGGTGAAAACATAGTATATATATATAAGAAGTACATACAAATAAACAGCAGGAAACTATGATAGATTGATCGGGTAGATTACATTGAATGTACAGCCTACTGGAACACATTTTAGAACTGTAGGATGCTTGACAAGACCATGACAAGATCTTCAGGTGAGCGAATATAAATTGATACAGGTTCTGACAGCTGACAGGAACTAACAGCTGCTCTAAGGCCTGACAAATTGGCAATTTCAAAATGTTTTAGTATCAGAGATCTTTTATAGAGATCTTCTAGCAGGCTGAGGTGTCATTTGGAAAACTCGAAAATCAGCAACAGGGTTGACAGAATTTAAATGGAAAGCATGGAAAATTGTGGAAAATAATTTAGGAAGTAAGCCCGTGAGATGTTAACTTTAGCTGCTATTCTCAGAAATTAGCAAACAGAAAAGAGGATGTCAACATAAAATGTCAAATAAAAACCAGTCAACCATGACACAGTACAGAACAAAAATTACTTCTGTTCTCACTGATATAGAAAACAAACTGATTTTAAATCTTATAGGCTAAAAAAACTTACTCAAAATAGTACTCATCTCTTTTTGACACCCAGCCAAAGTAAAATAGACTATTTATATATTCATTTGCAAGGGTAGCTGTTGAAGAAATATAAAAACGATACTGAAGCACTGAAAGATTCAAAAATATCAAGGCATGAGCTGTACCAATTGGCTCCAGTTATCTCGTCCTTGCCAGCAACTCTAGGGAATGTTGAATTGGCATTTTCGGGCTTTCTCACTGCAAAGATTAAATATGAAAGAGGTAATCTTGAATTATGCGATGCTAGTGAAACTAAAGAATTTTTAAAAATTTCAATACTGTCAATAAAATATAATATAAAAACATTGCCATAAACATTCATTTCAAGTCCCACTGCATAAAATATATTCATGAAAGCGTTAATATTGTTCATTCTTATTAGTTGTCTTTTTATCAAAGAAGTATAATCACTGAACAAACATGACATTAATTCTCATGTTAACAAGAGCCATGAGTGTTTAATTTCTTTCTTTTCTAGTTTTATCAGTTGTGTGATTTCATTTTTCACTTTTTTATTTTTATTTAATATATTTAAAAATGGTAAGGATTAACTCAGTGAGCCATTGAATGTTTCTTGATCTACTATAGAAAGGCTTTAATTACAACTGAACCTGAACTTGAACTCATCTTAAAAACAAATAAACAAGAAAAAAAAACCCAATCTTTTTCCAAATTTGTTATAGAAATTCATAACCTTTTCTTCTAAACGTGTATGTCTATGTCATAATAATTAAAACTATCACAATTAAACATCAGTCATTAGTGACTGTGTAAATTGCATTCATGTACACACTCAGAAATTACAAATTGGATGTATTTCACTGTTGGGTTAATATTTGTCAAATGAACTTTTTTTTTGAGTATGTGTGTTTATTTAGATGGTGATTTTATAGGGTTGAATATGCACAACTTTGAATAGCCTTGCCCCCAGACTAGTTTTTTCAAGAGTAATATATAGGAGGTATTACTATGCTAGCAGCCAAAATTGCTTAACAATAACTTCATTTACTTAAACAAAACATTAATTCTGTGAAAAAATTGCTTGCTTTCATGAGTTTAGACTGCTTATCTTACATCATTCATGCTATACCTACTATACCTTTGTAATGATGTGATGCTTAGGAAAAAGAAACTTGCTACAAATGTTAGTAATATGTAGTTATTAATTCCAGTGATGTTATATTGCAATAATTTTCGTATTAAAAGTAGATGAAAACAATTACACTCATTAATACAAAAAGAGTAGCAAAGTAAAATCAAAGAGATATGCCTGCAGAAATACACACACACAACTTAATGGCTAGATTGCAGTAGTGTTTGCTGTTTTGTGATTTTCCCAGTAAATGCAAAAACTTCATTAACTGTTTTTATCTTGGTATTAATTGCTTACCAGCTACTGGCATAAAGGAAAGAGTATCTCAAGAAATAAAAATTCCCACTTAAAAAATAAAATCCACTTACAGGAATTGGGATTGCTGATCAAACAGCCTTTAAAATATCCCGTAAGTGGTAAGAGATCCCTTCCCATGCTGCTCTGTCAGCAACTACTTTATCATAATTTACAAGGAAAATTGCAAATGTCTCCATTATTTGGATAAATGAGTGCATTTGATGGCTGGCTTTATCCCCTAGATAATGTCACAGAAAGTAGACAGTCTCCCTTCCCCAATGTAATTGTTACTTGCACAGACAAACCAAATGTGCAGCAGAACAGAGTTCAGGTTTGAGCAGAACAAACTCTTAGAAAAGTAGCTTGCTATTACAGAATGAGCAATAGGAAAAATCCACAGATTTCTTTGCTTTTTAAGCACCCACAAGCAGATTTTCATTTTTGTTGGTGAGTTCACTATTTTAAACCGTAAAATGATAAATGTGAATGAGTATGTTTCCAGCAACAAATAACCAAGAAAGAAGTTATGAACAATCTCATAGGCACAGTACGTCAATCACAAGTTTCTGTGGTGTGCAAAGCAATTATGAGCTAAAAGTGAAAGAAAGATCAGTTACACACTTCGTTTTCATGTGGAGATCTCAGTAACCCTATGGCTTCCCATTTGTTAAAGAAAGCTGATTCTTACTGTCTCTGATACAGGACACTAAAATATTGAAAAAAAGAACTGGCATTTCTCCTAAAACATACTGAGCTCATTCACTCCTTTCCTTTCTATAAACACATCTATACACCCACTGGTTCTGGGAAGGATTCCAGCCACAGTGAATTCGAAGAGAGGAATATGCACAGTTGGGTGGCTTGTAAGGTTGTTGAGAAAAGATTTATCGAGAAAGAAAGGAAAGGAAACAGAAAAGGAAAGTCAAAAGGAAGCAGAAAAAACAAGGGAGCCCTCAAAAATGATGAGGGTGATGTTTAAAGGAAGAGATGAGACTAAGCACTTGCTGATGGAAGGGAGAAGATGGGTTTGGGGGAAGGCAAAAAACAATAAAAAAGGAACAAAGAGAAAACAAATATGGAACATGGAGAATTTAGGTGAAAATTGTCCCTTTGAACCTATTTCTTTTTATTCATGGTTTGCTAGTTGGTGGTTTGTTTTGGGTTACCCTTGTTTTATTATCTGGTGACTGAATCTTTTAAGATTATTCCTAAGGATGTTAGGAGGAGAATTAGCCTTCATAACTATGACTCAGAACTACAGCTGTGAGTTCACTTCAAATCATTCTTTCCAGGAGTACAGACATTCTTCTCTACACACCCTTGTGGAAAGCTTTTGGCTCCATAATGCTAGATTTTTCCCATCCCCCACATTTTTTTGAAACTTCAAAAACTGCTGAGTATTTTTATTATATAGATACATTTTCTTAATAAAATATTGACAAGTTCTCCTAAGCTCTTATAAGAGTTCTTATGATTCTTTGCTAAAATGCCAGACAAGACAGCTAGCAAAATTTGATTTGGTTTCTAGGTGTTCAAAAATGCAAAAAACACTTTTGACTTCTAGAGATCTGTAATATTGTATCTAATTAAAATGTTTGGGTACACATGGAAGCACATTGCTGTCAAAGACTGACCATTCAGTCACCCTCACAGTCTTGAGAGAACAGTGAACAACTGAAGTGTCATGACTGCTGGATATTAATTTGAGACTGGTTTATGTGAAGAGGAAACAATTCTGTTATAAAAAACATTTCCTTTGATCATCCTATCTCAATAATTTTATGAAAGGAATATAGAAATTTACTGCTTAGCAGGTGGAATAAAGAAGAAATGTTCAAGTAAAAGTCATATGTAACCACAGCTATTGTTCCAAGCAAGTCTTTTTTTTTGTCTTTTTATAGATATAGATATGTCTTTTGCTTGAATGTTGTCATGTGCCACACAAGTGATGCTATTATGGAAAAGCTGATGCATCTGTTCTGTCAGGATTCCACACCATTTACTGCACGTGTCTAACCCATAGCATCTGTCTGGTAGGTGGAAGCTTCAGAAATCCCTTAGAAAAAATGAAAGGACTTTGTTTTTCTCAGTTATTTTTCAGTGCTAGGGATAGAAAAGTTAGTTAAAATCTGGCATCTGATCCAGTGGAAAAATCATGAAAATTACTGTGTAGCTTTTAAGATTTAGGTAGCAGAAGTAATGGCAGCAGTAGAAAATTCAGGTCTGAACTACTTGAAATTAACAAAATGATTGGAAACAGACACTGATATGTTTCACTCCAGTGTAACTCAAGTTTGGAATTAAGGTGTGCACATATATATTACACATAGGGTACTTTCAAAGTGAAAAGTCATTCACAAACTTGTATGCCTGGAGAAGATGGAGTAAATGTTGCTGTAAATTCATGCTCAGTCTCAGGTAGAAGCTTTTAGTAACTGCTTTGATATTGGATGACAGGAATGTGTCGCTGCAGTGCAGCAAAAATGTGTTTAGGCTTTTAAATAAGAATACGAAAACTTTTTAAAAGAAACTTATGAAACTTGTTGTTACTAAAAAAAAATGGTCATGCAGCTAGGCATTTTGAAATTGTGCAATATTTTCTAGCTAAAGATGCTGTCAGTAAATACAAGCAATCCAAGATAGTGCACGTTAAAGAGCTATCTGGACTTCACTGTTAATATTCCTCCTACCACATCTACTATTTCCTCTGATTTTCTTACTATAGGTGTTACTTGTAGTGGTGTTTAAAAGGGACCAATTCTGTACTCTTCTTGCCACGATGTCCAAAAGAAAAAATCAGAAAAGTCCACCTCAATCACAAGGTAAGGACACTGTGCCTCTATGAAACGGGCAAAAAGTCCTAGAAAAAAATTGTGGTTACATTGTCACCAAGACTTGAGGAGTAACAATGATCTGCTCTAAGAACCTAGTCACATAATAAAGGATGTTTCTGCGTATGTAATACATTTGAATGGAATAACTTAATCAAATCTACAACTCACCAAGAGAAATTCAATGTCCATCAATTTTTAAAATCTGAAATTTATATATTTTAATTTCTGATTTTTGGTTTACAATTGAATGGCTTTTCTACTTCAGTGACTGTTATGACTTCACTACATCCATACTGACTATACAAACAGAAATTTGGCTAGCATTTTACCACTTTTCAGATACATGTCTCCCCTTCCATAGAGATAGGTTTGATTTTCGCTGAATTTCATACCTTCTTTGGATAAAGGAATTTGTCAAAGAAGTAATATAAATGCCAGGAACAAATGTGTAACTGTTCCAGTGACTCATTTTAAAACAGTCTGGTGTCAAAACACAGCAGCTAACATTGAGGGCATAGTATCAAGGTAAGGGAAAGTGAAAATCAGAAAGTCCATCCGGCTTTATAATGCGGTTAAAAACATCTCTTTTGAATAGGTTTCATGGTTTTTTGATGGGAAAGAAATCCTCACAAGAAAAGGTCTCAAAGTCATGGGCAATAGAAAACATTTTTAAAAAGGAAAGGGTGGATAGCAAAATGGATAAATGAAGAAAGGAAAACTCAAAAGTCATTTCTGAAGGGCAGATACCGGTTGTCAGTTGCAGAAGTCTTTAGTCTGAAGCAACATGAACACAAGCATTTCTGCATCCTAGAATCTGATAGTTAGTCGCCACTGCTTTTAAAAATAGGATATGTGCATTTCAAATTTTTGTGGATTTTTTTTGTATAAAATATAAGTACTTTTTTCTTTGCAGAACTGGGCTGTACTATTGACAGTATCTGCATGGTATTTGTGTATATATGTATATATATATATTCTGTGACCAACTATTTATTTTCAATTCTGATTCCTAAAAGACATTAAAATAAAAATCAAAATACTTGCAAAATGTGCATTGAACAATTAAACATTATTCTTCAAATTGATATGTGTTGCATCAAAACCATATATCTACGCCGTAGGGCATAGATAGATGAGCATCAAAACACATATAGATTGAATTGTCTCATTAACTTCTCAGTTGCCTCCGTTTGCTCTTTTCAGTTTCTACTTGACTAAAAGGGACAAAAATGTATCGTACCAACACCAAAATCCAAACAGGTATCTGTCACAAATCATGAACAACTGAGAACTTTATTGCAATCTATCAGCATGTCTAAGAGAAATTAAGAACATTATCAATTGTTAAATCTGATAAAAGTGGTTTAGGATGTTTGACAAACTTTCAAGAACAAATACTGAGGAGCTGCACTACCTACTAGTTTTTAATTTCACAAGCTCAGCACTCTATTGTTATTGGCCCCTACTTTTTCCTTTAGCTAAAAATAGCAAAATTATTTATAATAGCACAAAGGAATTTGGAAAAACATGCAATAATTTTATACATATCTGGAGACAGACCCATATATTATACACACCCTGAATAGCACTTCTCCACCTTTCAACATGTGGGAAATATTGGCCTATCTACTTATTTTTAAAAAGTAATTGGAGCTTAATAATATTGGATAAAAGCTTTGGTTAAGTGTGATTATTTGCTTTATGCCACTTCTGAAAGACTTCTTTGTTTCTGTTCTTTTACTAATGACTTTGGGTAGAATATATGTAGGTATGTATGCAATTTATTTTTGGCTGAATGACAGATAACTATGTGTGACATGCTTGTGATACCAGTCTCTATTTTTATGCTATTTTAAAAGTAAAAGCTGTAATTTTATTTGATAAGAAGAAAATTAAAGAAAGACGTGAGAGATTACTCTGGAAGGTATAGATGTGCACCTTCTACGATACTTTCAGTGTAAGTCTGTTGCACAGCAGAATTCAAAATGAGTTCAGGTATTCTTGTAAGTTCGGAAGAACATCTTCTCTTTTTAAATCATTGATATTTATGACCAAGGTACTTTTCCAAAGTTCTAAATTTCAACTAACCTGTGTATGTGTGTGTACAGATGTATTTTTATACATAAACACTTCTTCCACCTCTTTTGTACCTCTTTTGTTCCTGACTGCTCTGGCGTTTTGGAGCATATCACATTCAGAGGTTCCTTTTAGTGTCCCATATCTCTCCTCTCCTGAAACAACATGGACAAGTTAAGTCAGAGGATAGAGGATGTCAGGATTAAGGTAAAGCTGCAGGACGAAAAAAAATATGTTGGGTGACAGGGAAGTGGTGCAATTATACATATCATTTAAGGATCTACAAATGGAGATTACAACAGGTGGGACATAAATTTAGCTTGTACCAGACTTACCTTCTAGTTCATGTAAGACCTTAAGGAAGAATTGGTCAAAAAGCCAGGCAATTTATTTTTTTTTTTCCTGTTTCTGCAGATATAGTGAAGTTTGATATAAGACAAATTTCTAAAATAAAGCTTTCCTCTTGTTTATGTTCCATTGTTGACTCCAGCATGCTTGCTAAATATGTTAACTTAAATGCATTTAAATGGATTCTGTCATATTCTACCCCTACTTAGTTACCAAAATATGGTCCAGCTCCACATGTTTTCTATAATCATTAAATACAAGTGAAAATTATCTGCAAAAAACTATTGATCTGACCTTACTAAAAATGTCATCCCATTCCATATGCATTCAGAAGGATATAATTTTGTTAGAATTATAATAATTTGATTTCATTGTGATTATTTCTTAAATGAGACGTGGGTTTATTGGGAAACTTGGGGTATGGAGGAACCTGCTTTCAGAGGTTTCTTTCTGTAATATCTAAAAACTAAAAAAAAAATAAAATAAAATTAACTTGCATATCAGGAGAAACTCTTAGAGCAAGGCAAGGAAAGGAAACATTCTAAACCTCCTAAAATGTGATAGAGAACTGTAACTTCCAATAACTTTGTAAGTTACCCATAATGTCAGGAAACACACTGTCAAAGACAGGTTTGAAAACAGGATGAACAAGATTTTTCCATCGTCATAGAAAGTTAACTATAAGGTAGTCTCTGGAAAAAAAGCAAAATGTGAATTTGGCTGCTAAAATCTGACTGAGTGACCAGTGCTTCCATTTTATCCAGTAAACCTGAACTTTTGATCATGAAGTGATATTTACATAGCATTAAGAAGCAGAAGAGATCACAAAGACTTCAGGTAGTGTCAGCTTGCCTGCTGTAAAGCACCCAATAGCCACCAACATTTTCAATACTTCCTGCTAAGCTGTGTGATGAATAAAATATCAGTTAGTACTTTCGTTAAGTGAATGCCACACAGGCTCAAAATACATTAAATTTTTAAAATATCTTTCAACCACTCATGTAAAAAAGAGTGCCTGAGGACTTCAATGGAAAGCACATATAAGCATACAGTTTATAGATCATTTAGATTTTTGTACTCCTATAAAAATTATTTACTAATGAAATTCATATTAAACACTCATGAGTTTAAATAGAATAACTTTCTGAATTTGAACTTGGAAATTTAAGTTAATTGATAAGTGGAATATTCTAGTACAGAGAAATATATCTTAATGCTAATATTTTTGTGAAAAACAAAAAAGGCGTGAAAGACAAGAAAGAAAGAAAGAATGTATTGTTTTATATAGACATATAAAATAAATGCCCCCATTTAGATAAAATCTTTTATTGTTTTCCTTTCAGTCATTTTTATTAGTTCCTGTAATAAAGAAGAAATTTCTAAGTCAATACCATTAGTCATTTTTATCCAATTATAGTAGGAATTATCTGTGCTGTGAACTATTGGCCAAATTTTTTATAAAAATATTCTACAGTTGCCATGGCCATCACATGCTGTCATAATTAATATTAAATCTTCTGTTCTGAATTCCAATTTGTAAAGACTTTAAATTTCTAACTATAATTGTTATACTGGTTATTTTCTGCAGAGTCAAATTTTTCATGAACATAATTTAAATAATCTTTTGAATATTTGAAATTCAATATTCTTTTACCTTTCTCCTGTTGCATATCTACCATTTGTCAGTGCTAATGTTTGTCAGTGATAATGTTGAAAAAACAGAGATAAGAAAAAAAGGCACCAAAGCAGCATAGTGGATGATTTTGACTTGCAGATAGCAAGGCTTCCACAGGCTTTGTGTAGCTATTCACAGACACAGAAAACACACAGTTTTCCAGTCCAAGTTGTTTTTCAGTATAGTATAGTACCTATTGTTTTGGTCCTTACATGACCATCTTTATTAAATGCACATAAAGTAACCAGGTTCGCATACTGTAACGCTAATAGATTTATATCACATAATAGCTCCTCACTTTCAGGTGATCTTTTTCTCATTTTAGAAATCTAACTACTGTGAAAGTTGCTCTTTTATGATTTTCACTGGTTTTTAATGAAATGGTATTAACCAGTAATGAAGGGTGCCTAAGATGAGTAAGTTGTTTTATTTTTTCAGAGAGCAGAAAACTATCCTTGTTGTACAATGTTGCAGAATGCAATGCAGTAATCCTTCTGAGAATGAATTATATAATTTACACAGAAAAACTTCTCATAATGTAACCTTCCTAAATCAGAGTATGCACGTTTTTTCTTCCCTTGATATTCTTCAAGGCATCTTACACTTCAAAATAAAACAAGCAAAAATACATAGTAGCTACAGAGAGGACAGTCAAAGGGAATTCATGGGGGAAAGGAAGTTTAGCTGAGAACAAAGAAATTCATGAGAAGAGTGATGAGAAATTAAAAGCGTTGAAAGAAGGTTTTGGGAAGGGAGTAACAGTATGCTATGGATAGACAGTGGGAGTGAACAGGGAAGATGTCTGGTCTGTTCACTGGTCTCCATGAGGAGATCGCTTCATCAGTGATTTGTTTCCAGCCACAGCTCTAACTTTGCCTAATTTAAGGAGATCTCATCATATGCTCTAGTAAACAGAAGAAAAAAAAAGTTTGTCATAGCAAAGTAACTTATCTACAGAAGCATAAGTCAGTAGGATATCAGACATCCTGACTTTTTTTCTTTCTTGCTTTTGAAATTTTGGTTCAAGCAAGGTAATCTGCACCTGCACCTATTTTTAAATCACAAATCCATTTTGTATATATCAATATAAACAATTTTGCATTCTGTCTGCACTTACTATACCCTGCTAAATTTGTAGTTTTCAGGTAACAGCTATTCACTTAGTTAACATTATAGGACTGAAAGTTTACCATTGACAGTGCTTATGTGAGTCTGCTAACGCTTGACTTGTCATATTCAATGAAACCTTGATTTGATATTCTCCCTTTATAGTATCTGCATGGGGAATGTCACACCCAAGCAAGCTGCACTAGATGGTATTTTGTGTTTAGAAATGTCTTCATTTTTCTAAAGGATTTTTAAAAAAATACCTGAAAGAGACTGAATATTCCAAGCCAGACCAAAGGATTGATGCGAGGGTCAGAAGAGCCACTTGCATATTTATGCAGCTTGAGGGGTTTTTTTTATTTTTAGAGCATAAATGAATTAGCATATTTAATGCCCAGATATTTAAAATATACATTGTCTTTATGAATTATATGAGGATTAATACACTACATAAGTACATAAAAATAATTTTAAAATATTTAACAATTGCTTATGTTTATGAAGGTATAGAGATAGTTATAGTACACATGGTAAAAGTTGAATGGGGAGCTGGAAATGAAACAGGGGATGTCCCCATATTTGAAAAACATTTCCTGGAGAAGGATGTAGGGAGCAAGAGAATTTCTCAGTGTCAGCAGAAAGGCCTCCTTTTTGAATCTTAAAATGCACAAATGAGATTTCTTTTCTCCAGACTTCATTAAACATATAGAAAAACAGTTCTTCTCTTGACAAAATAGACTTAGAGCTGGGTACATCAGTAACACAGTGGGGGATGTCATAAAAGTGAGGACTGCAATGTCTGAACTAATGCAGCTTTGCATACATGTGCTGTACATTTTGGCAAGTGGGGCTGAAGCTCTCCCCAGCCAGCAGCAGGAGCAACTGCAAGGCAATTCTGGACAGCATTTTTCTGACTTATTTACAATGATAGAAAGGTAGACAGATAGGTGAAGCATTCAGAGTAATGCAGTTCCCTTTCGTGTCACTTCTGCTTTGGTCTAGCTTTTGCTGATGGAGCTACAACATCCATGGCATCACTGCTCTGTTGTCTGTAACGTTCCTGCGAGGTTGTTGCAGGCCAAACAGTCTTGACTCATGGAACTCTACTTATTTTAAATTACTTCCAACTAACATAGATATTTAATTAATGATTCAGGTATAGAGAAAAGAAGATATAAGCAGTAAACAGAAGCATAGGGAATCACCTTTCATCCCTGTCCCCCAGGCTCTACTTTATTCTTTGGCCCAACCAGGTGGTGCAGTCCTCAGAGGTGTCTTTGTCCTGCTGTGAGTAACCATTGTTTCTCTGTCTGGCCTGGAGTGCCTTCCTCCAAAGCTGTCTCTCCATCCATGTCTTCAGCAATGTCCCTTTCTATATGTCTCCTCTTCCTTTTCCCATTTCTCCTATCTCCTCATGCATGCCCTGTCCCTCATGGTTGCTGCTCTTAAACATGTCTGAGCTGGTGCACAGGGGGAGGCTCATGTCAGGCCGAAAATCTGGTGGTCAACACCCTGCTCACACCTATGTCAGACTGGACTGGGACCATTTGGGACCAGGACAGGGAATTTCCTGGCCTCCTCCACAAAGGTCACTCCTAAAGCTCCCTGACCCCCCAAACACCAGCCATTGATGCCCAAACCAAGGATTTGTCATTCCCTCCTTCTCCCACCAACACCCTTGTGGGCAATAGGACTCTCCTCAGTGCAAGGAGGGAACATTTTTCAAGATATCACGAATGTGATAAGAAAGGGGAGGTGGGAAGAGTGAAAGAATGCTCATTTAGCCATTAAGATAACCAGGAAAAAAACAATGTGTCCCATTTAGGATAAGACATAACAGGCTAATACACAGATGAGCAGGCAATCTCTCCTGCAAAATAAAACCAGAAATACTAAAAATATAGGCAGATGTGGAAAAAAAACCAATTTGGCTGGCTGAAAAATTAAAAAACAGTCCCAAATTATCCGTAGTTATGGAATAACAGCTCATGCTAAACAGAGATGAGTGACTGTTGTTAAGAGAGCATGTTTGTAAATATATGTGTACTATTATTTTCCTCTTTTTCTTTAGGGTTGTTGTCTTATAGCATCAATAAAAAAAGAACAAGCAAAAATTTGCCTTTTAAGCTACATAAGAGGTGTCTAGAGCTCAAAGTTAGAACACTTCTCTTTGTAGTTGTAAATCTAAACAAAACAGAGTAACAAATTTTTTACAGTGCTACTCATCTGAGTTTCTGTGGTGCATTTTTTTGTGCGGTTTGTTTTTTTTTTTCTTCCTTTATTATGTAAAAGGCTTTGTGAAAATCTACAATTTTCTTTCGGTAGCCTAAAATTCTGTAAAATATTTAGGGTCTCTTTCCTTTTCTGCACAAGGCATGTACAGAAATATATTTCATGTGGGTGTACGGAGATTTACAAAAACTGCTCTCATTAGTACTAATGGAAACATAAATAGCTGTGTGCCAACTCTCTCAGCATATTTCAAACCAGTGCAAAATACACACCCATGTCAAACACCAAGGGAGATGCATCTACATCCAATAAAAAGGGCAGTAAATGTTTTCCATGGCCACAGTTTAATTTAGGTTAAACTGAAAACTGGGGTTAAACCATGTTGCATAAGTTTGAGTTTAACTTGCCATTTCAAAGGTAAGATACCCTGAACATGAGCAAAGCTTATCATTCTAAGACAGAGCTACAGAACTTCTTATATAATGTGCTTTGCAGAGGTTTGTTGGTAGTGGCTTTTTGACTGACTGCATGTTTGCCTGCTAGGTCTGATGGACCTTTATATGCATAAGTACACACACATACGCACAGGTTTTACTTAAAATGAGGTTTGGCCTCCACATTCAACTAGACAGGTTCACTTAGCAAAGAGTCAATTAAAAGAATGACAAGTCATAAGGGTAGATCTATTTTTAGGACACAGAAGGGTTTAAACTTCTAGTGTCTGGGAAACAGTGTCACTGCCAATAAGAGAAAATGATTGATGCTGCACAAGGGGGAACAGGGATTTCAAGAATTGCTAAAGCCAGCTTTGCAGTTCTCAGAAAATGAGAGTTCTCCCCTTCCACTTGACACTTCCCATCCTGTAAGTATTGTTTCACTAAAGGAGAAACAGATTAAATTCCAGCTGCTGTCAGTTCTTAGCCAGGTCTGTTGAAGAATGTGGCTTTTGAAAAGTTGTATCAATGCTTCCCTTTCATTATTACCAAAGCAGGCTTAACTGTCTTTGAAGTCTTCTTACCAGCATCATTACAGTTTTCTACAAGCAGTGAATAGTGGGCTTTATTTAAGGTCACAATGAAATTCTGAGTTAGAATTGCAATGTATTGGAGAACTGTATTGTTCATTGTTTATAATACCTTTCTTTTTGCAGTCTGTATCAAAACCAAGTGAAAGAATGACTTCAATTTTCTTTCACAAACATAGACAAGCTATTAACCTGGACCATTAGATTTCATAGGGTGAAAGTCAGCTGAAACATCTGCTTGTCTACAGGCTTAACTTTTCTTGGGAGGAAAAAAAAATAGGAGAAGCTGATGAATCAATTATACACATGATGCTTTGGCAGAGAGTGCACTACAACATTTTATATCTGAACTTTTGCTATACCTTATTGATCAATGTATCACATATTTTTGTGTGTTCAATATCTAATGATAATAGGGTAAGGTGGAAAATTTCTCTCTAAACAGAATATACATGGACAGGGGGTATTGCACTCAAGTTTGTGCACAGTCTTTTGGGAAATCAATCTAACAAAGAGAATATATTTAATCATCTACTCTTGTAGCATTTGTACAGTTTTGCTGCTCAGTTATAAATCAAGTGTATCACTTCTGCTGCTCTACCAATGTTAACAAACTAACAGATAAATAACAGCAACAGCAAAGCCCACAGAGCAATAAGAATAAAACTGTTAGTGCAAGTTGTTTTCCATGTTCCTTCCTGGCTATTTGGCTGGATTAGTTTGGAAAAATTCTATGCACAGAACATCAAATCTTGCATTGTGTGCAATTTTAACCCACATTGTGAATTCAAGCAGACATCTGTTGATGAGAACATGTCATATGTCACATGTCACATCCTATGTCAACATACAGCTATAGAAAAATGAAAAAAATATTGAAAAATGAAAGGCTTTTCCTTAAAGACCACATATGCTGAAAAAAGATTTTTTTTGTTTGTTTGTTTGCCTACAAGGTGGTAACACGCATTTCTCAGCAGAAAGGAGCAAAGTAGAAATTATGGTTTAAAAAAATACACAATCTCATAGTTTTGGATAACCTATTAACACTGGAGCTGAACTCTCAAAAACGTTCCCTTGTGAGGAAAAAAATGATAAATTCTCTTCAGAAGAACCTTGAGACTCCAAAAACAATGATAAAAATGAAAAACTCCTGAGAATATATGGACAGAAAAGCAAATTTGAAGTAGCATTTCTGCAAGTGAATTATCTTGTTAGAGTGGTAATTTGGTTGTCTTCAAAATTTCCTAGGAAAGCTAAACAAGATCCTGTCTGGATCACTTATGTTCTGCCTAAACTGGAAAGCAGTATTAAAGCCCAGGCAATAAAATGGCATCTTATTTCTCAGCACCAATATTCCTGTTTGGAGAAACTTAGTGGATGACTTCTCAGTTTCAAATTTTTCATACTACTTATAGTAGTAGTATGGAAGAGTTAAGTGCGCCAAAGAGTGCTATGTGGTGCTGGGGGGTCTGTCTCAGGCTGCTGGGAAGATTGATATGTGTTTATCACTAGTTTGGACACCTTTGGGTAGATTGTGAATCAGAATTGTCTAAGACTGTCTAAGAAGACAGAGAAAAGTGTCTGCCTGCAGTTAAGTTTCTCTGGATTAATACCATATAAAATTCAGAGTCTGAACCAAAGCAGAAAACTGCTGGGGAACTTTCAGTGGTTTTGTGACATTTATGAAGAGCTCATAAGTGTTCTAAAATAACTTGCTGAATTTCAGTCTTATGCAGTTTCATTCCTGAAGAGTTATGAATTTTGTTTCTTTTAAGATACTATTTATATTCTTATTTCTTATACAAATCTTTGAACAAACAGGATTGTATAAGAAAAAAACACTTGGAAGGAGACATAAAAGGATCACAGCAAAAGGACAACCAAAATCAATGAGCAAATGGCTGCCTATACTGGTGATGACCAATACTATCCACTTGCTGGAAGCAAAAAATCCCCCAAGACAGAAAGAAATCTGTCCTTATGTATACTGTCTTTGGCTAAAAATTTACAGATTTTGGAATTTGCTCTCAACACAGTTCATTATATACCTGGATATGGGAACATTAGCCCTACTTTCAGCAGTTCCTGACAACTTCCTCATCAGTATTGATAAGTCAACAAAAAGAGCCTATACAATGAGAGCAGAGGATCAAAAACAGCCTTCTGCACTGCAAAGCTGTTTACCATGCTCCTCATGAGATGCTTATGAAAGTGAATTCTAAAGCTTATGTTCATGAACCTGCAGTCATTTATTGTATATATATCAAATTTACTTAAGTAATTTTAGAAACTTCATAAAATTGCTAGTAATTTTATTTGCTTCCTTGCTATTCACATCCATGGTCTTGCAGAAATATATACAGAAACGTGTATATAAGATCTTTGGCACACTGCTTTTGTACATATTAATTCAATTAAATCAATTATGTAGTTCTATGAAATCTGAAATCTAAAAGTCCATCATGACTTTTGCCTTTAGTGTGTCATTAGCAATGTTACAAATCAATACACAGAAAATTAATGAGCCCCAAATGACCTTATTTAAATAAACACTTTTTCTGGGGAGAGAGAGAAAGGATAAATATCCAGATAAGAATGAAAAGTAAAAGGTGTTTTAAAGTGTTTTTCTGCTTTTTTTTTTTTTTTTCCTGGTAGTTATTTTGTGTCTTTTTCTTGGAATATATAAAAGAAGCATCTAGCAAATATTTTTGAGGCAGAATAGAAGATTTCAAATATTTCATAGAGTTGCAGTTATTTTTTAATACTCTACATTTTGAAAAGAAAGTACAGACACTGGTTAACTATCTAGATTCTCAGGTATTCTTTGGTGTTTGTTTAGGGTTTTTTTGTTTTTTGGGTTTTTTTTTTTTGTGTGTGTGTGTGTTTCTTTCTAGCATGCATATAAGAATATCTTCTCAATATTTTGGATTTACTGGTGGGAAATGGTACCATCTAAGTTCAGGAATCAAATACAGAAAAATAGTCTCTTATAAGTTTGTAAGGTTAATCAAATAATTTCCAGCATCATAAAGTATAGTCTGACTGCAAGACTTACTTAGATTTAAGCTTACCAAAATACAGTTGTAAAGAGAAAGTGCTGTAGAAAATTTACATGCAAAACAAAGATTTTTAGAGCTATTGTCATCTCAGCAATGTAATTATTTTCAAACTTTCAATTACAAAATAAGTCCTAAGACACAACACACAGAATTAGCACACAGTTTGTTTCAAGATAGGGGAAATCCTAAGTCAATAATGCTTACTGTACTTTCATTCTTATTTTAGCCATTTAAAGTCAAAGAAGAGTGAGAGCACATGTTTATGGTGACTTTGTGAAGGTGATAAAGCTGCAGCCACAGACAGCCTGAAGGAGCACCACATTTCTTTATTTAAGCTTGATGTAGAAATCATTCATCTCTCTTTTCCAGGCAGCCTTTGTTCAATATTGCACAGTAAAGTCATTATCTTTCACAACCTTTAGCTGTTTCCTCATGGGTCAGTGACATTAATATATCTGTGTATGACACACAGCAAGTTAATACAAATTTGAACTTGAACAAATTTTTTCTACTGTGAATATATGTGCTATAAAGCAAAGCTGATTGAGATTTCTGCAATTCATTTTTGTTAAAATCTACTTTTACCTTCCCCTTTCCCCTTTTTTATTATACAAAGTGTTTTTAAATACAACTGAGTATTTTTAGTATGATATGATTTAGGAAGGAAATGCACAAGTTAACATGAAAATAAGAGATTATTGTAGTAAACTTTGGACAGTTAGGTTTGTTTCTTTAATTATCATTGAAGGCAAAAAAACAACAGCAAAAATAGACAGAAGTTTCAATAACATACATATATTGGGTTTTGTTATCTGATTCTCTTTCAGTGTGGATGTAGTTCCTACCACCCTGTTATTGATATCTAGTAATCTTTAATATATATATATCTCTTTGAATTCTCCTTTTTTGAGTTGGAAAGAAGTTCCTTCCTCATTTTGCTCATTTGTAACTGAAGTAGTGTCTAGCCCCTACCCCTCTTGTCTCCCTCCTCCCCCCCCTTGGCTTCAAGAAGTCTTCATGGCTAAGTACAGGAATGAAGATGTCAGAAACAAGGGGTGTGAAGTAGAAAGAATCTTTCCCAGAGATCAAAGAATCCAAATTTCTTTGACTTTACTGCATCACATTTTTGCAGAATATGCCTATTAAATGACATGAAGATACTAGACTGCATCCTTTTAAAGAACTGTGTTCTTTTGTAAGCAGTTTCAGAAGAGTGAAGTTAGCTCAAAGCCTTTATGAACCTTAATGTGAGAAATTATTACATTATAAAGACAGCTTTGGATAGTTTTAGGATTTAAATTACATAACCTGGTATTAAAGGCAAAGACTGTGGCTAAACAGGACAACCAGAAATATGATGAAAGAACATGTAGATCAAGGGTGAGTGGGAGAAGTAAAATAGATCAGTGGTTAAGAAGAAAGCCAAATTTTGCCAGAAGTAGTAGTAAAAGCTAACTTGCAGGCAAAGATAACATCTCTGTTGATGTCAGTACATGGTAAGGAAGTAAATTGAGTTAAAAGAACTGTGAAATCTGGAAGGCAGAGTACACTGACAGGCATTTGGTCAAACCTGGCACAAGAGAGAAGAAATTCAAACCATTAATTCCTATGACCAGGAAGTACAAGAAGCAATGAATGCATACCACTCAAACATCAACCTTTGGAGAGCTGGAAATGGCTTTTGCATTGTTCTTTGGGCAGGTTGCTTACTTTTAGGGTGTACTCAGGCAGCATTTGGAACATAGGAGCTAGAAATTGTGACACACAGCAACCTATATTCCCTGCAGAATAGAGCAGTAAAGCAACAGGTCCAAGGCAATCTCTTTGAATTTGATCTCCTGTAGAGTTCACAGGAAAAAAGTAGTTTCAATAACAATGAAATATGAGTGTTGAAGTGTTTGTTTTGACTTGTGGATTTTACAGATAACCATCCTGATGCTATCTAGTATTAATTTTTTAAAGTTCATTCTTGGTAACCCAAGAATGAATCCAAGTTCATTCTTTTAGTAACCCAAAAGACAGAAGTATAAACCTGAAATATCTTGGCTTCCAAAGGTTTGGGCATTTGTCACCCAGCATTTTCAAGATGAAAAGGAAAACAGGACACCTTAAGCTGTGTATGATATCGGATTGATCATGAAGAGGTTCCAAAAGGAATCTTGCCAGATTCTCCCCAGAGATTCATTAATAAGACACTAAAAAACAAGTTAAAAGGAATATAGGGAATACAAAGGAGAAGGCACATAAATTGAAAGTGACTGATAGCAACTGATTTTCACTACCGAGATTCCACCATGATTAGGAGTTTCTACCAAATTTCACACTCAAAACAATTTCATTCTTTTCTTCAGTTTGATAAGGTCACTAACATTTTCTGCTTCTTACTTAACATCTCAGCTCTTGCTCTACTGATAATATGCTGTGCAAGAGGTCTGCCTCATGAGTGCCTGCAGCAATGTGTTCTGGAGCTAAATTGCCTTTGTAAATCTTTTGCTAAAATAAGATGAGCAGCAGGTTGTTTGTCATTTCAGCTGTAACAGAATAAATATTTTATCATCTCCTCTTCAAAAGCCCATCCATAACGCAATGGATTTACAAAACAATTTAAAGAGCATGTAATTCACTTTAACTTTGATTGCATTACATGGTCTACTGTATTGAAACCTTGAAGTAATTTGAAACTGGAGTTTCCTTAAAATACTGTATGACGTCAGGCTGATTTTTATTTACTTTCCTTAGGTAAACTGCTACCTTTCATTCAAATGGGTGCACAAAATGTACATAAGCAAACTAAGATAATCTTTGAAATAATTTCCATCAAAGAAGATTCAGAGTTTCGTGAGGAGACCGGGTTTTTTGGTTTGTTTTTTTTTTAGACCCTTTCAAAAGCATCAGATTTCAGTATGCAAGTGCTAAAACATTAATGAAAAGGCATGCTGAAGCATTTGAGGTGGGGAAAACAATCACTTCACTTCTCATCAAACGTGCAGAGAGTTTAATCTGGTGCCCTTTAATAAAGATAGGCAAGAATTTTATCTAATTTATGATGTCCCTCCCAAGTCGTTAGAGAATCACTCAGTGAAGGTCAAGATTCAAGGAGCAGAGCTTCAGGCCACATCTGTTGCTGACCTTGAACACTGCAGGGAATCAAGAGCACTACTGCTTCACAGGATTTTGATTTGCAGCGTCATATTTCCAGTAGTGCCAGTTTGTGCCGAGCAAAAACATGTAGCCTGCAGAATATCAGTGGAAATAATAAGCAAAATAAAGCATAGGTAAGGAAAAATATTAAAATTAAGAAGAGCAGAGTGGGTTGTTTTATTCGTATTTAATGGTGATATTTATCAGAGAGAGACAATTGAAACGGCTGAGTGAAAGGACGACTTTTATTTTGTAATAACTTTTTACACCATTTTTCTTTCATTCCAGGAGGAAAATAAATAAACAAATACATGCATACAGAAATAAAGTTGAAAGACAAGAATAATTGGTTTCATTACTGAACAAACTTTGCATCTTTGTACAAGCCTGCAACTAGAGTTTTGCTTAAATAACTCCCATAGCTGGCAATGCCTTGGTAAAAATCCAAGCTTTAGTTAACTACAAAAGGGACAATTTGAAATAAGAGACCTACATATAGAGATGAGAGACCCCAACTTATAGCCCATTAATTATAAGATATTGATACTATGAAATATTTTATATCCTGATACTCAATCTCTTCAGTTTATTTTAAGATTGTCTCTTCCTCAGTTCTTGCCTCGCCTTGCCTTGCCTCACTTATCCACACTTTGCCTTCTTCTGTCTTGCTGATGTCTAATAGCACTGTCATTTATTGTCCATAAAATCTTTTCTGGTCAAGTGACTGTTATTCATTCTTCCTGATCATGAGGTTCCTCAGTTCTTTGTACAGATCTGTGTTTGCTACTCACTTTACAGACTCTGCTTGTAGGAAAGTTCACTCCAGGTCTGCTTGACATAAAATGCTACTATTTAAGTGTCAGTGTGACAGATGAGGTGGGAGACCAAATGCTATCCTCATTTATGACTGTGAGAACAGAATCAATCTCTGTAATTCCAATATGGGACACACAAAATCCCTACAAATAATCTTAATTTATAATCTGTAAAATGATATATAGCTTCTTTTTTATTATATTTTAATTTTACAAGAGAAAAGAGTCATATCTGAAAGGGAAAGAATTATATACAAATCCTATACATATTTTAATAGTAGCTTTTGGTTTATTTTTATATAGTTTGAAAGCTAAAAAAATTTCTGTCTCTTGGTTTGTAACATGCAACATGTATGTTCATATTTTGCAATATATGTATATAGTCTATATTTTGCAATATATGTATATAGTCTGTATTTTGCTTTCTTTGGCTTCCAAAGTAACCACAATTATATATGGTTTTGTAATTTACTTTTCTATTGTCTTTTGGGGTTTTTTTTTCTGTTTTGTTTTGTTTTGGCTTGGTTTGGTTTATTTGCTTGCTTCCCAGGAAAACCTAACTGAGGTTTGCACTCTCAAGTGCAAAAAAAGACTGACTTGGTCTCTATTCTCTCTTTCATGATTGCATAATAAACCCACAGGTTCCATCTGGGGTGAACCATCTTAGCTGAAGACAGACTGCTACAAGCTCTTGCTAATTGTCTTTTAAGCTTTCAGGAGTCTGCCTTAAATTGCTTAGTCCCAAAAGGGAAAGCCAGAAGTTCATAAAACCTTACAAACTCTGCCAAACATTGCAATGCTTTATTCTCACAGCAAGTCTGGGAAGATGGGGTTTTTTTTTCATTTGCTATTTGCAGTATGGAAGGAAAATTCCATTTCCCCCACAGCTCTCTTGTCAATTTCACTGCATTAAAACCATATTCGCTTCCCAAAACTGTTACACCTGAATCACATAATGGGGATGAAAACTGCAAGACAGAGTAGAAAGCTACTGCACCTTTTGATTTTGAATCAATTTAAATATTACCCATGCGATTGCAGGCACTCAAACACAACAAGATTTCACTTCACGGAGAATTAAGATCAAGTACAGCTGTTTGTCTACTGTCTTACAAAAGCTCTGTTGTCTATTTAAGAACTTGAAGAACTTAAATAACAGAAATACGTGTTTTTTATTACTTTTTTTTTTAGCTGTACTTGACTTTAATTCTTTGTGAAATGCAAATATCGTATATTACTGGTATTTAACTTCTTCAGGTTCTTAAAGTCACAAAGTCTTCAAATCAAAGACAGAGCTTTGGTAAGACAAGAGACAAATATGTAATGGAAAAGGACAAATATCCTTAGGAAATTGTTGCCCAGAGAAGCTGTGGATGCCCCATCCCTGGAAGTGTTCAAAGCCAGGTTGGATCAGGCTTTGACCAACCTGGTCTAGTGGAAGGTGTCCCTGCCCATGGCAGGGGGTGTGGAACTAGATGGTCTTTAGGATACCTTCAAACCCAAACCATTTCCTTTATTTTCTATGAAAATAAAGGAAAGGATTGAAGGAATCATCAGTTAAATGTACTGTATAAACATCTGAGTTTGCAGTCTAAGCTGAACTAAATGGACCCATATTGCCATTCTTATCTGTAGATGTGGAATTGACACAGATTTTTGGATCCAAGTTGGAAACATATCTTAAAATGTTCTTAATATAAAGCATACAGTGTAAATATATCAGATTGGATTAAATATGGTAAAGGTTAGGATCACGCCTTGACCAGAGAACATTCTTGAAATTTCCTGAAAGGGGATGGCTCTTGCCAGCCATCTCCAGCTTGTAGGCACTCAAAACTCACCTTCCTGTTCTGCAGCACAACCTTGAAGAGGTCATCAAACAGAGGTACTTCATTTGTATTCATTTAAATTCCTATAGATATTTAAGAGTTCTCCTCAGAATATCTTCAAAAATGTTTCAAATACTTAATCTTCACTTCACTTAATCTCCACCATCTTCCCACAAAACCAACAACGCCTTGCATTTTTTCCCTCATGCTTCATGCATAAGTCCCCTTAGAAATCTTTATGGGATAAAAGTTCAATTTCAACTCGTGTACGTCCAAAATCGCAAGAGTATATGATAGAGGTTTGGAATTCAGGTCTTCACGCAGATGTTTGTTTTATAGAGTCAACCCTGCTATTAGTCAATATGTATTTAAGTATTTGTTCCATAATAGAACAACTTCAGGACCACTCAATGTGCAGGAGACCATATGGGTCATGAAAAAATTTCTTCAAGCACTCAGAGTAACAGTCTAAAACCTGAAATAAAAGGAATTGAAAGAAGCAGCAGCAGCCTACACTGCACTTAATTTTTCAAGGAAAATATTGGTACTGTTAACTACACATACGACACACTTTCTAAATGAAGCTGTTAAATGACTGTCCAACACTGCACTTAGAGCTATGAATCCAAGTGAGTACACTCATGTCACCCAAAGAAAGTTAACACTCTATCTACTTTATGTAGTAGAGCACTCATTTATGGCTTTAGCAGTCATTTACAAGATTATTCATGCATTCCAGTAGGCGTCATCAGAAGATATCTGTTTTAACTCACTGAATTGTGTTGTTCTAATAACTTAGTGCTGCAAGAAGGAGCATAATCTCTTATCTGCCTGCATGAGTGAAAATATCATACTACCCTGTTTTTTGCAAACCGACTTTTCAGATCTAAGCATCTTCTTATGCATCGCACAGGAAGACAAGTCACTAACCTGGGGAGCCCCATACAGACTGATACAATTGTTGATTCTGTGTTTTCAGACACAAAAAAAGAATCTGCTTTGTTAGGATGTTGACAAATTAGAAGTTTCTTTCTATTTCAGTCTATTGTTCAGCATATGCAATAGGCAGAATACAGTGAGGTAAGTAAATGATGTTTTTATTCGCTTGCCATTCTTGCTTCCTGAACATTTACAACAAGCTCTTTGGGACTCCTTGTAACGGTGGGGAAATGATTTGTTTTAGGAATTAATTTGTTGAATAGGAAATGTTTCCAATTTGCTTTCCAAGCTATAATGACATGACTAAATTCAGAAGTGCCCTTGAAAATCTGCAATGTAGAATGGTATATACACAACACATTTATTCTATATAGTGCCAAGGAAGATACTAAAAACAAATAAATGCACGCTGTTTTCTTAATGCAATAACCGGTAATGATTTTTATTTCATTTTCTGATTTTATTTCACCTATAACATACCATTTGCAGTAACTTGCTGTGGTCTCAAGTCACTGAATTTAAGCACTTGGTGGGTTTTTAGCACAGTGAATACAACTCTGCCTGTTTAGGCTGATCATCAGCTCTCTGAACACCTAACCTACATTGTCCTTGTTAAATACTAAGTAACAGTACTGATTCAATTAACGAAACAGTTGTAAATGCCTAAATATATGACCAATATTAATGATCTGCTTATATTTTTAAGCAGAAGACAGAGCATTTTCTTTTTTGTGAACCTTTGAATTGTAAAAAGTCAGATGCATAGGTTCCTTAGCAAAAAAGAAAAAAAAAGGTAACAAATAATTTTATAATTGATTGAAATTGAAGAAGGAAAAACAGTGACACAATTTAACTTGCTTCTCCAAAATCTACACTTATGCCTCTAGTCATCTAAAATTGCTAGAAAAAAAATCATTAGTCAAAGCCCAGACTGCCAGCTGGGAAAAAATAGAGAAAAAGCCATTTTGTAGGAAACAATTTATTAAGAAGGCTTAATGTTAACTTAAGGTCTGAAATGGGTAAACATTAGTAACTTCAACAAATAAAAATTTCACCTAAAAAACATTAATCTACCTGCATCTTTCTTACCCTTGCCATCAACACTTCTATCCACATGGAAAACGATACTGTAGTTTCTCTAGAAGTAAATGTGTAATACTCTGAAATCACCAAACTTAATTTAAAGATGTGGAAAATATTTTTTTTTCTATGCTATCATCTAACTGATAGAGCTACCTCTGTTGAAGGCACGTTTTAGTTTAGAGAGACACACGGATGTACCACAGGTGCTTGATCCTGTCACAAAAAGATTCCTGAATTTCCATGGACATTGTAATTTTCTTTCAGGAACATTGGAAGTCTCATTGTGCACAGTAGGCTGCATAGGATACCTGTCACTCGTGCTGTAGAGCATTTCAAGTTTCAGACATCTGTGTTTTCTATAGTAGTAGTTTTTCATATAGGAGGGAGGTTACTGTATGTGTTTGGCTATAGTCTGGCAACCCCCTAAGGTTCAGTCCACAAGGAAAAAACTTGTCCTTGAGGCTATTCTCTGATGTTTGTATCAAAGTGATGCTGACACACAACAAGAGCAAAAGGCAAAAATATTACCAACAAATAACTGCTTTGAAAGCAGCTTGTTTTGAATCCTGATGTCTTTGTTCAGCTCTGTTCAGCAAGCTGGCAACTTGACATAGGGGGCGTTGCCTGGTACATTTTGTTCTTGGTACTTGCACACAGAAGAGGACAGTAACTTGTCTTTGTGTGACTACATCTACATCTCTACTGACAGTTACAGCCATATTGCAAGCATTCATTATCCTAGTAACAATTTAATTCCAAAATGCCCACTCCAAAATAATTCCTATTAGTCTGGTCTTTCAGATATCATTAATGAGTTTATCCAAGTGACAAGAAAATAGAGATATAAACACAGCGTGGTTTTGGTTTTCTGGGTTTTTTTGGGGTGTTTTAGAGTGGGACTGAATGCAGACAGGCTGGAAAATGGTTTAAAATAACCTCATAAATTTCAACAAAAGCCAATGCAGTTTTCTGCTAGGGACAGGTACAACAATGCTGTATTTGGGTACTAGTTGGAAAAAAGAAAAAAAAAAAAAGGTTTAATGTAATAAAAATCTCTTCAGGAAAGGACCAGTGTGTCCTGGTGGACAACAAGTTGAACATGATTCAGTGGCATGCATTGGCAGCAAAAGCTGTGTAGTGTGTTGCCAGGTGTGCAGCAAGCAGAAAGGAAGTGGTCACTTCGTTCTTGAAGGAAACTGCGCCTGGAATCCCATGTCCAGGTTTTTGTACTTCTGTGCAAGAATGACACTGGCAGACTGGAACAAGATCATTAGAAGCTAGATTGTCAGGGGATTGAGATACCTTATTTACATGAAGACAGAACGAGACAACTTGATTCATTTAAGCTTAAGAGCAGACTAAAGGGAGATTTTGCCAAGGTATACAACTACTTATATTTTCATATAATAAATTATATGAAAAAAACACAGACAGATTGGTTTTAGAAGTGACCAGTGCTAAGATAACTAGTAAGTGGCATAAATTGCAAGAAGGGAAGTTCTGTTTAGACAGTAAAGAGTGGATCAGTTTCCCCAGAGAGATTGAGGAAGCTTACAATCCACGATACTGGAGCCTCCAAACCAAACTTGACAATGTTTGAAGACATCTGGTGTAGTCTGACACTCCTTTCAGCAGGATTTTGGACTAGATAGCCTTTAAAGAGCCCTTCCAACTTGTTGCTCTGTGATTTTACGTATCTATATCTCTTGCACTAGACAAGTAGCAAGAAGCATTTAATGACAATGAGGTTCCCACTGAGAAAACAATTTTTAAAATCATACAAGCAAGAGATTCCAAGTGCTTTTCCATTGAAAGGAAGTAATTGTAGGCATGTGGGCTATTCTGAAGTGATCCAGATCTGGACTGATGGAAGTTCTTTTTAAGTCTTATCAAATTAGCTAAGCCAAAACATAACATACTTTATATATTCTCAATTGGAACAAAATATCTGAACAGGTGTCTGACTGTGGGTTTTTTTACAGGGAGGAGGGAGGGAGGAAATGTTGGGAGTGGGGCCAAAAGATCCAAGTGCCAACATAAAAAAAAAGTCAGCTGCTTATTGGTATAAAGAAATACAGCCAAAGATGTTACACTGAGAGCATACTTCTTATTCAGTTCATTAGTTGAGCAAGAACAACTTAGCTGTCTGCCCCATTACTACCTTTCCTCTGATGAAGCCAGATGAAAAAAAATTCAATAAAATTAAGAGCCATGACTATGATTACATAAAAGTATTTGATATTTTGTTGAAATTAAAATATATAATAAAACATTTTCCAATTATGTTTAAAAATATACAAAGAGTTTCGGGTATATAGTGAAGTTCAGTGACTTTCAGCTAACTAATTAATAAGAAAAGTCCACAATAGGAATGCAATTCTGTTTGTATTTAAAATGTCATCCTATTTATATATTTTAAATGTATTATTTCAGACAATAATTTCTTTGGGTAAGAATTGACAATTTGAATACAACATGTATGTAAATGCTTGACTGTATGTTGGAATGATTTTCTCCTTTCCTGTGTGACAGGAACTCACGATAATGCTTTTTTTTTTTTTTTTCCCCCAAAAGATGGGCAGTACAGGCTTAAAATCAGCATTCTTGAGGCAAGGTTATCCTTCCAGCTAGCAGAATTCACAACAGAGACCTTTAAGTTTTAAAGAACTCATCAAAGGTATTTCAAATTAAAATTTCTGGTTAAACCTTGGTCTGGCAAGGGCTGTCATGAATTCACAATAATGAGTTCTTTCTCCAGAAGGTGGTCATGATGTTTGTCCTTAAATAAGGTTCTAATCATTGCTTCAATATGTAGAAAATGTTCTTGTGAGAGTTTGTTGCTACCTGAAGCCTGACTGATTTTCTCTGTCAAAATAGGGAAGGAATTTTCCAGTACTTTGTCTTTGCAATTTTCCTGACTGTGATCTACGACATGTTTTAGATCACACCAAACTGACAGTGGGCAATGCTTACTCCTGAACCTATCTCAGGGTTTGACACAACTCAGCTGTGTTAATTTACCAGGGTCAAAAACATTAAGATTTTGAGACTTCTAGAAGAAAATTGAAGCCACAAAGATTTAGAATATCTAGGGTTTAGGTTAACCCTAATAACATCTAATAACATTTAATAACATCTGTAGCTAATAACATCTGTCCTACTTGTAATTCTAGTCCTGAATATTCCTCCCAATCACACTGTTTTAACAGAATACTATTCTCTTTGTACACATTTCCTTGGGATTATCATGAGAACAGTCACTAGTTAAGCACTGTCCCTGAATATCAATAATTTCTCACTGCCAACCTCTATTGTATCAATTATCTGAATTCACTCACATTGAAAACAAAAGAGGTTAGATGGCTATAGCATCAATAATTCAACTCAGTGAAATTTCTAAGGTAATGCTGAATTAGAGTGAAAGGAATAATTAATTATGTGATCCAAATTCAGGGCCATGTTTAAGGGTCAGGCATGGATTTTCTCACATGCTAACATAAAAATTAAAAGTAATTTAATTTAAAGCTTATTGTTTCTTTGTGCCATTTTCAGCTTAGTGTTGTGTTGGCATTGTAAGTGATTTACATTTTGCCCAGCGTAAAATAAAGTCCAGTTTAATTTTTTCCTAGACTCAGGAATTTTTTTCAAACATGATTTATCCTTTGGGTTCCTCTTTAGGTAAACAGTGATACCTCTTTGTTCTGAACATAGTTGAACCACCCATCTAACGCAATGACTACATCTGACATCCCCTTCAGCGGTCTTGCAAACCTGTGTGTATATTTGAGCTCATAGTTACAATGATCCTATATATAGAATATTGTGTTACCTGAGTTCTTGAAAAAGTAACAGGTAAGAAGACAGAAAAAGTTACTAGAGTGAAAAAAAGTCTTTACACTTTCATACTGTTACACTGAAACTCTTCAGTATCATTTTTTCATTTTATATAAACAATGGATTTTTATAAACCTAAGATTAGACATCTCATGTAAAATTATTTCCCTCTTACACTTGTGCTAATATACCACTTATACTTGTCCCTTTCTCTTGCTGAGATAGCTCTGTTTCATTCCTTATTTTATCTCTTGTCTTGATGTGGGTCTAACCTCGAAAGCTAATACCCAATTTGATCTAGCCTTAAAAACAAAATATGCTTTTATATCCTTAAAAAAACAACTATAAATCTGAAATAATTCACTAAGACATAATATCACAAACTGACATATGATTCATTATATAGGCAATTGCTAATTTATAATGATAAGAGGGGCTTCTAGAACTATGTTGGGATGAATAGTGATTCTTATATTTTATTTTTTTTTTCTCCCATATTGTCATGCTCAGCAGGAAATCTTTGACACGATTGTCATTATGGAAACATGGTGGGATGACTAGCACAACTGGAGTACTACAATGGATGGCTATTCAGAAAGCACAGGCAAGGAAGGAGAGATGGTGTGGTACACCTGTATGTTAAGGAGTGTTTTGATTGTCCAGAGTTTGATTGTGATGATAGGGTCAGTGTTTATGGATAAGCATGTGGGTGAAGGCCAACAAGACAGCTATCATGATGGGAGTCTGTTATAGGCCACCAAACCAGGATGAAGAGGCAGATGAGATATTTTATAAGTAGCTGGGAGAAGTTTCACATTCTCTAAACCTTGTTCTCACGGGGGACTTCAACTTACCAGACTTCTGCTGGAAATACAATACAGCAGAAAGGAAACAGTCTAGGAGCTTCATGGAATGTGTGAAAGATAAGTTTCTGACACAGCTGGTGAGGGAACTGGAAGAAGAACCCCACTGCACCTGTCACTTCTGAACAGAGAAGCACATGTAGGTGACGTGATGGTTGGAGGCCGTCTTGGGCCTAGCGATCATGAAATGATAAGAGATATGGTTCTTTGAGATGTAAGGAAGGGGATCAGCAGAACTGCCACCTTGGACTTCTGGAGGGCAGACTTTGGCCTGTTAGAATCATAGAATCATAGAATAGTTAGGGTTGGAAAGGACCTTAGATCATCTAGTTCCAACCCCCCATGCCATGGGCAGGGAAACCTCACACGAAACCATGTCACCCAAGGCTCTGTCCAACCTGGCCTTGAACACCACCAGGGATGAAGCATTCACAACTTCCTTGGGCAACCCATTCCAGTGCCTCACCACCCTCA
>JANEMJ010029525.1:13318-32943 GCA_024361745.1 Cacatua alba
AGTGGTTTGCTTTTTCCCGATCACTAACTTTGGAGACAAACCCTTAAAGGCGTAGGAGGCTCAGGGAGCACAGGGCTCTCCAGGAGCAGCATCCTTGCTGCCAAAGGGCAGGGCTTCTCTTTGAACCCAAGGGGACTTGGCTAAATGACTTGGCAAATCCGACCTTGTTGCTTTGAGGGTCTGGTATCATTCACAAAGAATAGCTCAGTGCAGTGGGATTAATTCAACAGTTGCCATCTCCCACCAGTAAATCAGTGACATCTTGGCTTGGATTACTATCTTCCTATCTAAGTCACTTCCTACAGGGCTCCAGGCCACATGAGTGTCAACAATGTAAAATCTGCATCAAAAATTGCACGATTGTTTTGCTGCTTCAGCATGGGTTCAACCATTGAGGTGCCCCAGAGCATACCTGGTTGACCTGTGGGGTTGAGGATGGGGTTATAATTGCTTACAGAAGTTGCCGGATAGACCCATACTGTATTTCTCCTTTGCACACCTGAAGGGCTTCAATTCTTAACCAGCAATGTGGGAGGTTAAATTTTACTCAATATGGTAAGCAATTTGGGAACTGGGTCATTTTTAGGCTCTCTGTATAGCACCTACCACAATGAATTGCATGACAGGGCTTTCTATTCATAGCCAACACAAATAAATCAATTAAACCATCAGAATATAAACTATCAGAAAAGAAGAAACTCTTCTCCCTCTTTTCCTGCTCTGATAGAGGATAAGGCTGTCCTTGCAGGCAGTAAAGGCAGCCTGGACCTTTAAGAGCAGCACTTCCAGGAGCAACTCTTCCTGGGAGCTTCGGAGCAAACCGGGGCAGCAAGGCTGAGCTCGCTGGCTGAGAGGTAAGTGCTCGGGTGTCTGATCTTTAACTTTATCCTTCAGCTGCAGGTCAGCCTGTTTGGAAAAGCCCACCCCTGTGGTTCTGCATATCATGTGCTTAGCACTGGAGGCATATTAGCAAAGTATAAAATACAGCAACTCTACGGCTGACAAGCTTGCGTTGCATTGCAAGGACGTTGTCCAAGTGCAAAGATCAATTGCTGGAGGCTTAAACTAACCCCTTTATGCTGAGCCAGACTGTATGAAAAACCCAGCCACGGACTCACAGAGTAGCTTAAAATCAAACAAATGGTATAGGTGTTTGCAAGAGGATCCAACCTTGGGAGCCTCAACTGTTCCTGATATTCAGACTAATTCTGAAAGGAAACAGTGGTCCCCAGCGATGCTTGCAGACAGGCAGAACCCACGTCTGAATCTTGCTACCCAGCAACCTGCATGAATGCTGAATGAAGCTCGGCTGTTGCAGGAGCAAGAGTAAACAAGGCTGAGATCCGGAATGAGGCTTAAGATATTTGGCAACTTGGTTTTGGAATACAAACTGTCCCGAGTGAGAGCTTGCTCACTGCTGCAGCCCCATGGCGACAGTGATGGGTATGGTTGTGCAGAGAGGAAAAGCTGCCTGTGGCAAGGCAAGGGAGTAAACAGATTTATGCGAATGCTCCCGAACACCAATGGTTTTGTACTGCAGCTTTATTATACGTCGACCTCTCTTAGTATTCATTGAGATCAGAGCCCGTTTTGTCAGCCACCACGAGGCTGTCTCTACTATACAGGCTTTAAATAGATGAGGCCAGAGAAGGGGCAGATGGGGAAACTGAGGCATGGGCTGAGCATTTCCCAAAGTGTGTTTTCCCAAAGCCTCATTGCCAGCACCCTGTGGAAGCTCTTGATGGGGAGGTTGCGACGGCTGGAAGAGGGGAGCTGGTTATTCACTGCTGGCACAACAGGGACACCCAGCCACAGGAGACAGGTTGCAGGGAGGGCATCAGGTCTTCTGCTGCTGGCCCAGAGCAGGGACAGAGTATCAGACCCACCAGGCTAACGGACTCACTTGAGCCCCTCCTGGTCAGAGGTTCAGCTTGACACTATCTCAGGGAACAGATGTTTCTATCTGGCTACACAAAATGGCTAGAAGTGGGAATAGAAAAGAAAAATGAGGACCATGTGATTACCTTGCTATTGTACATGTGTGCTGTCTGTTGGGGAGGGAATGGCTTTGTAGGACCAGTGTTTCCAAGGAGATCCTGCCAGAGATAAGTGTCCTTGTTGTAAAAAAAGTATGGAAAAAACCCATAAACTGCAATATCAAAGACACGTTGTTGTTTTTCTGTGTAAGCTCTTTGTGTTCTCCTGAAGAGATGATGTTTATTCTTATTCTCTTATCAGGATAGTCCTCTATTCTGTTACATTTTCCCATGATTTTGCATCAGCCAGTCTGAGTTCTGTATCAGTGCAGATCCGGAGCAGTACAGCTAAGTCAAGCGAGTTGTGCTGATGTCATCAAAATTGGGGTTAAAGTCTGGAGTTCAGGTCATTTGATGTGCTTACCTGCTGGGCTGGGGGTATTTCCACCTATGTATTTGAGGCAGGATTTTTAAAAGCTCCCAGCACTTGCTTGAGTGCTGGCATGGACACCAGTTCAAACTGCTGGTCACTCCTAGGGGAGCAGTTGGACCAAAGCTTAGAATAGTTGCTGGAAATCTCCCATCTTATCTACATCAAATGATTGTTGGAAAACCCTCCCAGAGAACATATGATCAATTTCAAGGAGTAAGAAATCATAGAATCACAGAATGGTTTGGGCTGGAAAGCACCTTAAGATCATTTATTTCCACTCCCCCTTGCCGTGGGTAGGGACACCTCACACTAGACCATGTCGCCCAAGGCTCTGTCCAGCCTGGCTTTGAACACTGACAGGGATGGAGCATTTACCACGTCTTTGGGCAGCCTGTGTCAGCACCTCACCACCCTCACAGTAAAGAACCTCTCCCTTATATCCAACTTAAATCTCCCCTGTTTAAGTTTAAACCCATCACCCCTTGTCCTGTCACTACAGTCACTGATGGAAAGTCCCTCTCTGGCATCCTCGTAGGAAGGCTGCTATGAGGTCTCAGACCTTCCGGAAATTAATACAGTCCTTAGCATATTATGAATCATTCTGGAAAACAAATATTCTTGCATGGAAAAAAAGACAAATTAAATCTAAATTAAAGGCAAAAGAATACCAGATACCAGGTGAGTCAGAGGATTAGAAGTGTTACAGTGAACCTTTTGCATCTTGGTCATGCAGCCAGTACCAATGACAATCTCTTTTGGCTAATGAAAGAAAAGGGGATCAGAGACATGAAGGCATAAAATATCTCTAACAAACTGCGCTGAAACTAAGGGGTTTGGTTTGTAAAACATGGTAAAAGCAACCAAAAGCTGATGAATATACCTTGAATGTATTCTTAGCAATTATCAATTCATCTGACCCCTAGGTTAGGAAAATTAATAGTTCCTTCCTTTCAACAGCCAGGGTCAAAGCTCTGTCTGAACTCCACAGGGTAACTAAAGAGATTAAGAAAACAACAATCTACATCACATAGAAGCCTGTCTAAAATGGTGACACACTGAGATGTTAATCCCAGCTAGCTGAAGCCATGAACATAAAACTTCCCAATTAAATTACCTGTGGGATAAACAAAGAATTGCCTACCTATTACAGTAAAAGAAACAGCAAGAAATTGCTGTGATTTTCATACTTTTATGGTCCAGCAGCTTTTCTGCAAAGCTGGTTTTTATCCATTTTATAAATTTTTTGCCAGGTGGGACCCCCATCCAGGGCCAGAGATTCTATTGTGCCATGTGCCATGTCTCCCCATGAGAAAGACATCCACGTTGTTGAAGACAACATCTGAGAGAGAGAAAGCATTATTGTCACCTGCTCCTATCCTCATCTCTTTTTTAATACAGATGACACAGGCAGGTCTAGCCTACATTCATCTATCAGGGGCACAGGTTTCTTTGAAATCCTCAATGAAACAGCCTAGGCTGCATTTGCAGGCTGGTTAACTTATGCTACGGTAATAGGAGTGAACCCCTTGACAGCCACACAACAGTAATTGGCTATTTTTCTACTCACACAGGCAAAATGAACATTCAAGAGTATTTTGCAAGGATTTCTTACAATGAGTCCCATAAGGATGCAGACTTGCAAACCTTAACAGTCATCTTCCAGCATCACATCCGGGCAATTCCTTTTGAAAACCTCAGCATGCATTGTGGGGAGACCGTCGAACTGGATATACAAGCTACTTACGATAAGATTGTGAGAAAGAAACGTGGTGGATGGTGCCTAGAAACCAACCACCTTTTATTTTGGGCCTTGGAAGAATTAGGGTTTGATGTCTGTATTCTTGGAGGAAATTGTTACGAACCAGCAGAGAGAGCATATGCTGCTGAGATTAATCATATCCTATTAAAGGTGGTGATCAAGGGAAATTCCTATATAGTAGATGCTGGGTTTGGTGGTGCTTACCAGTCGTGGCAGCCATTGATACTGATTTCTGGGAAAGATCAACACCAGACCCCTGGCATCTTCCGCTTCATGGAAGACAATGGCACCTGGTACTTTGAGAAAGTCAAAAGGAAGCACTATATTCCCGAGCAAAGTGAGCCTGCCACTGGTACTCCAGAACCAGGAAATATCAGAAAAATGTATACCTTCACTCTTGAGCCACGACATATAAACGACTTTCAGGAGCTAAACACAAACCTACAAGTGTCTCCAGATAACATACTTCAGAAGAAGTCAATCTGCAGTCTCCAGACCCCTGAAGGGATTTATGCCTTAGTTGGTTGGACCTTCACTAAGGTGAAGTATAAATACATGGAGGATACGGACCTGGTGCAGATCACAACTCTTACAGATGAAGAGGTTGAGAAGACACTGAAAGACAAATTCGGTGTAGTGCTGGAGAACAAACTCGTACCAGTAAATGTTCGTGGCTTGCCACCTAATTTAGTGGATACGATTTAATCCTAACACTGTTCTAGATGGATCTTTATATAGCCAATATAAAAAGTTCCAAATTACCATTAATGGCATTTAATCTGATTCTAAAGTTGAGCTAGTCATATGGACACAAAGCTTGGTAAATTCAAATATATTGCTAATTAACTGAATATACCAATTGCGTGTTTTTTCTTAAGCTACTCCTTTAGAAACTGAGATACCTTACTACCTCTAATTTGCTCATATGGAAATAGATTTTTGACTCTGTAACATTTTGTTGCACCTCTCTGGATCTCATTTTATTTCAGATATATTTTGTGGCAAAGAAAACCAAAGTGATACAGAAGGAGCAGCTGTGTTACCATTTTACACAAAAGACCTCTAATCTTTTTTTGGTATTATTTCCAATCTTCTTCTCAGCAGAGTTTTACGAATTATTCACTTCCTTTAACAGGCTAAAATGAAAGTTGAGCTGAATTTGGCTTTCAGAGACTTAAAAAAAAACCAAAGAAGGGTTAAGACCTTCTTAAAACAAGCCACTATTAGGTGCTGATTAGCTTATGATGAAATAAGTTTAACGACTTGTGTCCTATTCCCTCACCAGAAATTGACTTAAAGTGAGCTATTTTTGCAAGAGCACTTAAAAAACCCCAAAAGCTCTCTAATTTTTCTGATTCTGATTTTTCTGTGTCTCTGAAACAAAATCAATAGAAGATGAGATGATTCAACAGTTCTTAAAAATCAGGCGTTTGGTAGCCAAAATGGAAACAATCAAAGTTAGATCAACCTTCGTAAACTATAATCTAAACTTCTGGGGCCTAACCTTCCTGTGATGTCAAGCAGAGATGACAGCACTGCAGATAAAACTCTCTTTTATTCCAAACAGTATTCTGCACAAAAGCTACCTGAATTAAGTAATACTGCAGATGAAAAAGAAAACAATGGGAAGTCAGAACATGCCACTGCTGTGTTTTCACAGTGTGTTATATGTAACACAAAAGCTTTTTACCTTTACGATACTTGTGGCACGTACCGTATAAGATGTATTATGAAAGAGGGCGACAGAAGAGCATCGGTCCTTGGCCAAGAAAAAGACTTTGACGCTTGTATTACTCAACCACACAGACTCATGGGGCACCTGAAGTGCCTAAAACTCATGCGCTTTCCCTAATGCAGCCTGATGTGCTCTTTGACTTTCCAAAAGGGACCTCTGACTTCCCACCTCCATCAGATGAAGAGCAGACATGCTTGACAGGGAGAGAATTAAATAAACAGCTCTGCAGCACTTTGAAGATGCACAAGACCAGGTTTCAGAGAGAAAAGGCACTACTTTGTGCATATTAGCATTTGTCATGGAATTTGTTAGGTGTGGCACCTCCAAAATAACTCCCTGCTGCAGCTGAAGCTTTTAACAGATAGCAAAAATTCCTTTGTGGGCAAAGAAGGGTCATTTTGTGCATCCATGGAGCATGGGAACATGCAGCCTGCAACACCATGGCAGTGTACTCGCAAGGAAGCAGATGACTATCCTCCACCACAATGTGCTGGCTTCTGAAACAACAATAATTTACTTTTAAAAAGTTACAGAGCCATTTACAACTATGTATTGCAGTTATTTTACATGGAAAACAAGTTCATTCTGGTCTTGACTGGGGAAAACATAAACATCTATTAATAGGAAAGAAACAAAGTTTAATTTGGTTATGGATCAGTGAAGTCCAAAAATGTGCCTCTATGCTGGATGGACTCTGCCCTTTCTCAGCATTTAAGATTCAGCAGTAAGGGCCAGCAGAGCTTAGAAGACAACCCTCTCAATTTGTACTGACTCCTGGCTTTACTGACTGCTGCCTCAGCAATAAACAACCCAGAAGCTGAATACCTCGATAAATAAATAAGGCTATCTTAAGAGGTAAGTTTATTTTCTTAAAGAAACCTCCAATGAAAAGAAAACCTATTTTCTTTATGATGGTAAAGGTTGTAGGCAGTAAGATAAGTAATATTCCCTCTAGGAAAGCTATATAGAAATGTATGGATATAGAGAGAAAATATCATCTGCTAAACACGGGCACTTAAAGAGGGTAAACCAGTGATAATGCAATTTCAATTCTTTAATTTCTTGCTCTTCAAGAGGAGATTCACTTGACTGAGAGAGATTCTTTTGTTTAGATACAATAGTAGTTATAAATTTAGAACTAGAACCTTTCGTTGGAAGTTATTATTTTAGATTTTTAACTTTTAAAATATTGCAAATGCAAAGGAAGCAAAAGAGCAATCTAATAATAGACACTGCTTTATGGGAATAAAATCACAGTCCTTTAAAAACAACTTAAAAAAATTACAAACTGGTTGGTGTACCCCAGGAAATCCATGTGCTGATGTATTAGGATAAAGGTAGACAGATAATGTATTTTAACAGTGGAATTGCTGATAGTGTGCATTGTACTGGTAAGGAATATTTTTATAAGAGTACCTTCATTTGCACGTTTAGAAATATTCTTTAAAGTTCTTCTGCTGATGTTTTTCTCTGCATAAATCACAGCCACATTTGTGGGATTGCCTTTTCAGTATCTAGTTTTTCATCTGCTCAAAATTCAAAAGAATAGCAGCTTTTATCTCCTACAGTCAAGATCTAATGCTGATCAATCATATTATGGAGCTGCAGAGAGAAATTATAAATAAGATAAACTCGAAAACCAGCTCTATGTTGGTGTGATTTATTCAGCATTCACAATTTGAGTGGGTAGAATTGGATAGACTTGGATTCTGCAAATCAAAAGAAAAAAGTGCCATGAGTCTTACATTATACTTAATAAATATTACATTGAGAATATCCTCCAACAATGCACTTAAGTTTCACTGGAAGCTCAATTCCTCTCTGTAGAAAGGTTTCTGATGGGGCTTTCTATTACCTTTGTACAGCTGCTTCTATACCATGCATATGCACATCATGAATCTGTCACTGAAAATCATCTTGAGAAATTCAAGCTTGCAGTAAACATTCAGCAGCTCACCACTGAATTTATCTGAATACAAGTCTTCCTGAGTCACTAATATTAAGAGTCTAAATCTCAGCTTACTGTATGCACAAAAGATTTCCAAGTAGCTTTGTGGGTTGTCTAGAAGTTAAGTATTTGCAGTAACTCAACTGTTGAACCACTTAGTGCCGTCTTCGTGAAGGTTCAAGCCTTCAATACCTTTTGTGCTCAGCTGCATACCCAAGCAGACAATCCACAATGTGTTTTACAAACAGTATCAGATACCTACAAAACATCCAGCTCATAACTGTGGCCAGCAGTGATGGGCCATTGCGAAAGCCAGATGACTGTATGTGACTCGCTAGGGTATTAGAAGGCAGAAAAGAAAGTTCAGTAGTTCCTCATCCAGCAATCTTGCTCATGAGGAGTCCTACCAAGACAGGGTACTGCTGGAGACAGGACAGACAGGGCTACACTGTATGAGACTCCGGCAATTCTCAGTTACGCCTGAAAAGGAAGGAGTTTTGAGAAAGGCCAGGGCTAGAGAGATGTAAAGCAGCCCCTGTCCGTTTTCAGGACACCCTGCTAGACACAGGGCACAGTGGAGAATAGAGATGTGCTCTTTGTCTTTTAGGTCACTCACCTCCTTTCAGATTCATTATTCCAACACCAAAATGAGTTTGTGCAACACTCAGAACAGACAAGAGACTCAGTGGTCTGCCACTTTTGCAAAGGTCGGAGGTTTTTTTCAGTTATAATTATCTGAATAAAACTTTAGAAAATGTGCAGGGAGTATCATTCTCACTTTTTGTAAGTGGAGAAAGAGTGACACGTTCCGAACGAGCAATTCATTTACCATCAGTGAATCAGTGGCAGACTCATGAAAAGAACATGTGAATCCTGACTCAAATTATTCTCCTTCCGACTGGCAGGTAACACTGCTTCCCCCACTGACACTCCTTTCACTGAACAGTGGATTTAGACTGATTTTCATGAACCCTCCTGAACACTCCCTGGTGTGATCTTACATTTCTTCTCAACCCCTCTGTTACAATGCAAATGCAGCAAATCCCCATTTTGTAGCATATCAAGCTGAAACTGCATCAGCTCCTTGCCATAGGGATGACTCTAAGACAAATAGCAAACCCTGATATGGGCTCCTTTTCTTGCTGGGGGAACCATTTGATACGAATACTTCTTACCCTTACAAACCGCTCCTTTGAGGTTCAGTAGATTAAAGCATCTTTGCTGGCATCAGCCTGGGCAGTTTTTCACAGCATCATACATCAGTGATGTAAAGAAACAAAACCAAAAAACAATTCATTCTTTTACAGGTGACATGAACCTTGAAGAGTATTTTGCAAGAACTGGCTATAAAGGTTCCCTTGAAAAACAAGACTTGGAAACCTTAACCGATATATTCCAGCATCACATCCGTGCTGTTCCCTTTGAAAACCTCAGCATCCATTGTGGGGAGAAAATTACTCTGGAGTTGGAGCACGTGTATAACAAAATCGTGCGGAGGAAGCGGGGTGGCTGGTGCATGGAAAACAACCAGCTGTTGGGCTGGGTCCTGAAACATCTGGGGTATGACACCAGCTTTCTGGGAGCGTATGTGTTCAATCCACACCAAAACGCGTACGCCACCCTCATGACCCATCTCCTTGTAAAAGTAGTTATTGATGGCAAAGCCTATATTGTTGATGGAGGCTTTGGTGTATCCTATCAGATGTGGCAGCCGATGGAGCTGGTGTCGGGAAAAGACCAGCCCCAGGCTCCTGGCGTCTTTCGCTTCACAGAGAAAAATGCCATCTGGTACCTCGAGAAAATAAGACGGAAACAATATATCCCAAATCAAAACTTCTCTAACTCCGATCTTCTGGAGAAAAAAGACTGCCGGAAAGTTTACATGTTCACCCTCGAGCCACGGACAGTGGAAGATTTCCGTTTCCAGTGCACGTACCTTCAGACCTCTACAGACTCCCTCTTTACGAAGAAGTCCATCTGCACCCTCCAGACCACTGATGGCTTTCGAGCACTAATTGGGTGGACACTCACTGAGACCACATACAACTACAAGGAAAATATGGATCTGGTGGAATTTGTAACTCTTGAAGACGAAGAAGTGGAAAAAACCCTCAAAGAGAAATTCAACATAACCCTCGATAGGAAACTTGTCCCAGTTAATGTCAAAGGATTTTACACAATCTAGGTGACCAGGAAAACCTATGCTAATGTTATGTATATACAGTATCTCCCGTTGTCTGCGCAATCACTACTGAAAGATTATGGGAGTATTTGCAGGCAATTGAAGGAAAAATACATTAATATGAGATTAAAGTGAATTTCGCTCTCGGAAAAATCAGAGTCAGGTAGATGAAAAAAAAAGAGAAAATCTTAAGTCAGGTAGATAGAATTATCTGATGTGAGATGACTGCATTCAATTTTAGGCACAAATGTAGGATCTGATTTGAATTTGCTTATAAACTTGGGTGAGAAATATGTCCGGGGAATTTTGGAGTGCCTATAGCACATAAATAGGACTATGGATTATTAATTGTGATATGCTGCCAACACATTTTCTGCAGTTATTATAGGCAGAAAAGTAATCTGTGACCATTTAGACAATGAAGTACACATTTAGAACTTCATTTTTCACAGGATCTAACCACTTGCAGCTCATCTCACTTCTCTACCTTTAATAAAACAATGTCATCCTTGAAAGGAGCATTAGGAGCCATAATTCTTTTACCCTCACCCTTAGACAAAACATAGTACAGAATGAAAATTACCATCATGTGCATTCCTTTTGCCATTACTGCAGTAAACTGCCCAAAGTAATTTTTGGCATGTACGTATTTTTCTGGTGATGAAAACTGAATATATTGCAGCATTATTGTGGCTGATGGGCTCTAAGGAGATACCTACAAGCTCTGCTTCTGACAAGTAATCATCCTTTAAAGGGTGAATGAGGCTTAAATGTCACATGTGGCTTAGATTTACTTCTGTCCCAAAGGGGTGGAAAATTGGTATTTTTAGCTTTGCAAGTTATTTGTACAACAAAGGTAGAATAATGAAGCTAACCCCACTATACTGTTAATTCTGCCTCCTTTGTGTATAACAAATACGAGTCCATACAGGTGTCCTGAATGAATACCACTTAGCACAGAAGCACTCATGTCACAAATGAGTTAATTCAGCTGTATCAAAGTGAAATAAAAAAATCAAGACAACCAAATCTAAAGGAACCTCTTTCTTTAGAATCATTTCACAATCACATTTCCCAATTTTTAAAAAACTGTTGTTCCCCCTACCCTGCTGCTCTGCAAAAAGCCCAGTTAAGGAAACCACTAGAAAAAGGGAAACATTCTCAAATGCATCAAAAATTACCAGAAAAAGTGAAAAACACTCTTTCTCCTTAAACTCCTTAATCTACAATAATCCTTAGTATTGGTCAAATGTTAATTTGTCCTGCTGATACGTTTTTGCTCAAAGACATCATGGGATCATGAATCTCACAAATACTGTAACTGCATACCTGAAAATAAATAAAGTAAAAACATATAGGAGTTGCTTTAAGTACAGAGTCCCTAACTGCTTGACTGCTGCACACACCATTTGCTAAGTAAATGAGGTCTGTTCAATCATGCTATCTATCTACTGGCCAACACTTCCCACCACAAACGGCTTGAGCCAAACAGGACAATATCAAACAAATTTGACAGCGGTGCTGGAGAAGGTAAGTTCCTACAGGTTCCCGGATAAAGAGCTCGTAGGCTGAGGAAGAAGATGATCACCAACGAGGAGGCCCAGTGGTGGGCTTGGCAACACCAACAGTTCTGGGCGAGTCGTAGCGCATGTCACCTCTTTTCTGTTATCAGCCATGGTGGCAGCTAATGGCCTGAGTGCTCATGCACTTGGACAGGGACAAGGAACCAAGAGGCAAGCAAGAGGTAACAGGTGACACTGGAAGCTCTGAGGTGGGAACACAGTTTTTCTGTAAATAATGGAACTAAGGACTTCATTTTGTAATTTGTGTTCATATTATTCTCATACTCGTACTGAGGTCCAATTTTTCCCCTTTCTAAATGACTGATCAAAACAAGGTGGCCCCCGAGATCCCAAGGAACATTACAAGCTTCAAAACACTCACCACCTCCGTTCTAGCTGATGTCAATTCACCCAGCTCACCAAACCATATTTGTCTATGCAATGAACTACAGTTTTCTCATGCTGCTGCCTCTTGAGGACAGCCATGAACAGACTTGTCATTTTGCCTCCCAACTTCCATAAAGATGTTCCTACTGTTGCTCCCAGGTAACTGCTCAGGTTATGGTATGCAAGGATTTCTTGGGCAGAGGTCTGTGGACTCATATCAGCATTTTAAACGGTGCCTGCCATAACGGGCAACTCAAGCCAGATATCCCCTTCTACTATTCAGCTCTTACTAAAGATCTGCAGGGCTTCAAACCTCTCCCTGTCCCCATCTATTGACAAGTACTCTCTTGAGTGGGATTTTTCCTCTTGAGATGACAATTATAACCAGGTCCCCACTGTGCAATATCAAATCTCGCAAAGAAACATCAACACATACAGCTGAGGTACAGTTTCACAGTTTAACTAGAGCTCCCCAAAAGCTGACAAAAGCAGGTTATTGAGGTGTGAATGTCAGACCCAAAAATGCCTCAAAGGTTTGTGTTGAAAAAGGTGTAAAACCAAACAAAGCCAAACAAACCCTGAAGCCTCATGCTGGGGTTCCATTAGCAAGGCATTACTGTCAGAGGCAGATGCTTTCCCAGCCAGAAAGAAAAGAAATAACCAAGTCCTTAAAGCATCAGCTCTGAGAGAAATCTGCATTTGAATGCAGAAGGGAAACATGGCATGTTTGACGTCCCTCAACACCACTACGCTTTATTAACACTGAGAAAGGTTTAATGAGAGCCTAAGCAACTGTGCAGTTTTAGTTGTTGACTGTTGCTGAAATGAACAAGAACAAATGCTTAGAGCCCCCCAACCAGGACTTGTCTAATTTCAAATACAATTTAAACTTACGGTATTTCAATTAAAAGAAAGATGAGACAACTTCTTTTTAAGTCTGAATGCGGGATTAAATCCCAGAATCCCAGCCCAGCTGCCCATTAGACACACATGCAATGCCCAATAACAACGACAGCCACCCGCGACTGTAGGATTGCATAGTAAGAGTGTCTTACTAGAAAGCAGGACACATAACAGAAGAAACATGGTTCAAATTCCATGGCATCACTGAACTGAACATCCTCCCCTCTACCCAAAGAATCAAAGTTTAATCAGCTCATGCATTACTAAAGGGAGGATACAGGATGGCTCACTTCAGCTGGACTCTGGTCCTGGACTTTTCAAGATCTAATACTAAGCAGGATAAAAGTAACAAAACCAGAAACATGACCAAGAAAGATGAAGCTGTAAAATACTTCAATGTTTCCAAAATGAACAGTTATCACAAGAAATAAACACGGTCAGCCTGTCAAAGAGAGGGACAAAACTTTACCTCAGAAGACACATGCTTAAACTTAACACTGTGTGAGCTGTCACTGAGCACAAACTACAATGAATGCTTTGCTCTGTTCGCTTTAATAGGTGCCTTGGTGTAACAGGCACAAACACTTCTGGTGTCTGGTAACTCTTTTCCCACTGAATTTTGCACGTAACCATTTTAACAAAAATGTTTATTACTTACCCAACTAGCTTTTGTTCTCAAAGAAGAAATGCTTTTCTTTTAGAAACAAGGCTAAGTAGGAAAATTCTACAGCTTAGGAAGTTGCACATGAAAATGCATCTGCATTTGAGACTGTTTCACAGCCAAGAAAGCTTGAATTAATGTAGGTTCACATGATGAATATTTCACTGCTAAACTTACGTCGCTGTCAAGAGTAGCTCAAGCACAGATTTTATACAGCAGAATGTTTCTACCCTGGCTAGGAAGCTACAGCCAGACTTAAAATACATACATATAAATATTTATAACACTGGAAATACAGATGGGCATTTCAGAAGATCCCATCATAAAATGCCTGCTTGTAACTTTGCACACTGAAAGCACATTTAAAGTCATGTGGAGATGATTTTTAGTTTTGTCTTGCTTATAATAATGCACTATGAATGGCGCTTTTAAAGGTGCACTGAGTAACACCCCATGAATAAGAGATTATGCTCAGAATTAGTAGTTGTCTCACTGTAGCACTTCAACAGCTCACCTAGCCACCAGCTAAACGCGGATGCCGAGCACCCAGATTTGAAGACAGTAAACCAAAACCTGTAACTTCTTCACAGTCAGTGTTGGGCATGTTTAGGAAACAGAAGAACCACCCTTTTCCCCCCACCCAAATTTCAAAATCATCGATTTTCTAAGAAGCTGGTTAGAGTTCACTCACACTCTTTCCATGCCATGCCACTCACATTTCCAACTCCTTTACGTAACACCACTGGAACCTTCTCCAGTTCACTGTCTCTCAGACTGTGCAATTGCAGTGACATCTCCTGGTTGCTGGTGGTTCACTAGAACATGCTTTCCGCCCCCCCAACTATCAGCTATACAGAAATTCTCTCTCCACTGAAGGTATGTGTCCAGATAGAGGGGAATAATTTTCCCACTAACAAGCAGGACAGAATAATAGGATACATTTTGAGTTTTTCTTGGGATGACCAACAATAAATCATTTCTGAGCTCAAGTCACATCTTCCATGGGAAGAAAAATGTCTTGCCATCATTAACTTCTTTTCAGCTAGCAATAATATACGATCAGGTTTTAAGTAATTCAACCAGTAGTGTTTAATTAGCTCTGAAATGCATCTCTGATCATGAATCACACCCTTTCCACCTGCACGAGGTCCCCTGATTAAGTTTAAAGGTGTATTTCACTTTCCATGCATGATCCATCTTGAATATCTAATGAGATGCTCTTGCTATACAGATAGTTCATATATCACAGGCAAAAACCAGCAGACACAGTCTTCCTCTTCATATAACTGAGTTTCATGTCTTGCTTCACAGAATTGTTAAAGAAAGAAAAAAACCCAAAACCAGCCCATAACAGAATGGCCACTATTTGCTTCAATTTAAAAGAATTTCTCTTTGTCCAGAGAATCAGCATTAAGGATAAGTAACTCAAGACATCTAGCTGGGGAAATGAAGTAACAGAAATAAATATTTCCTGTTGAAAAGCAGGGTACAGAGAATTGCTACAATTTTAGGCAAGACCACACTGACATTTTTCAGAGCACTGACTGATCAAAGAGCAGGATGTTTTTGTCCTAACATTACTTCAGATGGCTGCATCACACACTGAGCAGGAAGAGTCATGCAGTCAACTAACATTTAGGGATATCTGTGACCAGCATAAAACAGGATCTCTTATATCACAATTTATTAAGCATCACTTTTTACATTAAATTACCTAAACCACAAGCATTAAACACACACAAAAAAATCAGTTTTTATTCAGCTTTCAAATGTTTCTGAAGCCCTTATTATGCTGTTATGACCTCAATAATTATAAAATTGGATTTTTTTTTTTTCTGAAAAAGAGACAAGATTAGCAAACTTTTTGTTGAAGACGGAAATTCAGACTCACAATCTACTCAAGTGTCAAACTGCAAATGTTGCCCAATATTTGGCTTGCTCTATATATTTATTACTAAAAAAAAGTTTTACTACAAGCCCCTCTATTTTTAAATAAGCTTTATAAAAAATAAACAAAATTGATTTTATTTATATTCTTTTCCCATCTTATTTATAGCATAGTAAAAAAAAATTTAAAAAAGTAGAAAAAAAAGAAGACACGTGTTCATGTGTTTCTGAGGTCTTCTTTCAATTTGAAGACAGCAAAGGTTTCATTTTCATAATAAATAAAGCAGTGAAAACTCAACTGCCTTACTGGATTGGACAAAACTTCACTCCAAATACTTCTTTCAGATGTCACCATAAATTGTAAACAATGTTGCTCTCAATTGCATGTGACACTTTTATCTAGTTATGCATAACATTTAAAAAGAATGATGGGATTAGTGCACAGTAGAAGCTGCTGAGTGGTAAGTACGTATGACATCTATTATAAACACATCCATTCTGAAAAACGTTTATTCATGCAGATGGTAAAAGTTTCAGTGAGAACTGACTCAGATTCACAAATCTATCCTTTACACTAAACAGCAAGTACTTCAAACAATCTCAGTTTGTGGTACTATATTCGGTAGACAACGTTTCTATTAGCTCCAGTTGTGCAGCTGACACTAGTCGCGAGGTTTTAAGAACTTTTTCTTAGCTTTTTTGCTAGGCCTTATCTCAATATTCTCACAATTTTCTTCATCCATGAATACACGCTGGTCTCTTCTTCTCACGAACTTCTTCCCTACTGTTCCCACTAATGTTTCATATCTGTGAAGTTAATAAAAAATTTACAGCTTTTACTAAAACCAGAAAATTTCAATGGAGCAAATCACAAATCTAATCACCAGCTTAAGCAGTGTAAAAAAGCTGGCCATCAGAATTTTAAGAAGCACAACTACTGCATGATCACTTACTATACTATTCATTTTGGTAATTTGGTTTTGTTAGTAATTTGGAACAAGGAGGAAATTAGCATGAAATACCTGAATAAAAAAGGGCAGAAAACCCCTTTAAAATATTTTACCCCAAAAATAAGCTTATATGGGGTTGCAGATTCAGTGGATGGAGATTCCACTGAATACACACCGAAACTCCTTGAAAATCAGTCCTGTAAAGTACCATATCTGCTGGTGGTTTTTCTATTTTGTTTGTTTGCTTGCTTTTTGGGTTTATTTTCCCCAAATGTAATGCAGTAATATATCATATTTCTAGCTAGTATTGATTATGTCATAAAATATAACTTACCTTCTGGCCATTTCTGCATCTGACACATCAGCCTCCATTTTATCATCCACTTCAATTTCTTCTTTCTTATTCTTAGAGTTCATTTGGATCATTAACTTCTGAGAACGAAGAAAGAAATAGCTTAACCACACAAGAAATAACTTGACACAATGGCAACTATGCTGAAATTCACTGGTAGGAGAAATGCATTAAAGATAAGAATCAAATTTAATAACTCCTTTGTTCCCAGTCAGGCTACAGCATGCTGCTAGGAAAACTCAAGAAGAAAAGGCAACATGCCTGCTTGTTACTCTGCTGAGCTTAGAGTTTGCCTTTGGGAAAAAGGGCAACATAGAGATAGGGTATTCAGTATATTGTACTATTAAAACGTCCTAAAGGGGATACCAGGCATCTTCAGGAGACCAGAGAATCAGATCATAATTAATTTCTCATTGTTATGTTAGCATACAGCCCTTGGTTTTGTTAAGAAGGAAAAATATCTGCAAGCATACACAGTAAAAAACATGTAGCAATAATATGCCAAGTCACAGTGAGAGCAAGTTCAAAGTAACTAAAAACCCCCTAGTAATTCACCTTACATAGCCTTTTGCGCATCTCAGCCTTTACACCTTCATCCTCTTGCTTCAGTTCCGTGTTAACATTTTTATTACTATCTCAGTGTAGTTCTACCAGTATGAAATATGCGAGAAAAAAAAAAATAAATCATAAGAGTCTCTTGCTCAGAATTTTTACTTTGGAACTTTAAGCTCTTATTTATACAAGTAAGTGTTGAATAAATTGGGCTGAATGTTTTTAGATTAGACCCTAAATTAAATAGCAGAAGGAAAAGTGAGCTATTGTTTTGGTGAGCAGCATGTGGGACAGCTTCCTCACTTCGGGGAAGGAAAATCCACAGGAGCCATGCAATTACTGGCCATCAACACAAGGAGATAAAAAGCTTCTATTTACCAGATGCTGCACTGATCAACATTTTGGTTTCAATCATGGACTTCCTGTACATGGAAGGATTTATGGAAGGTGCTAAAACGGCCAAACGGCATGCAGTTTGAAAACTCAAATCCCCATCCCCATCCCCAAATCCTAATGTGAGACCACCTCGAAACATTTAAATGGTACCTCAATTTCTGGGTTGAATCCATTGAAGGACATCCTGCCATAAAGTAGTTCCTCGCATACTACAAAGCTTCGCTCTTCTACGATAAAACTCCTGCATGAAACCCCAAACCCAGCATTTTGTCAAACAGCTTCCAAACAATCAAATGAAATGGATGCAAAAAACATTTGCTGTCTTCCCCCCAGTAAACAAAACCACAGTGTATTTTAAACCATCAGCTATTTTCTGAAGCTTAATTGCTCTGATAAATCTTCCAATACAAGGATCTTGGAGTGCAAAGGAATAGTTCTTGCCAGTAAAGCTGTGCCAGTTCCACAAGCAAAATTAACTCTCCTGACAAAAAGCACTCTTTGCTGGTATGATTCCACCTACATGAATGCTTTTGCCAGAATAAAAATACCACATAAATATCACTCTCCAGGTGGCATTACTATACCAGCAAACGCTTCTAATTAATTTTTCATTGTGATGTTAGACTTGGCATTACTGAGTTTGTCAGGACATAAAATACTGTGCAATTCTCTGTTCAGCAGAGAAAGATTTCCTCTTTCTCCCTCCTTTTTTCATCTGTTGATGAGCATAGAGTGAGAAAAGGAACATGACCCTTAGGTGTTCATAAAACACACGTTAGGTAAAAGTACTTCTGTGAATTGTTCCTTCCTTCTTTTCCTCGCACATATATGCTTCTCTTCCCTCATCCTCTTCATCTCCCATGTAAAACAAAATCCCACAGGCACAGGAAGTTAGGCTAAAGTAATCAAGCTCATTCTCCTACCTCAGGTAGGATCAGTTAAACATGTACCACGAACAGCAGAGATCCATCTAACCTGTCCAATGACTAAGACCCCAGTGTCTCCTAAGGCAATCTACTGCAGTGCCTCAATAGCCTTACTATTAGAAAACTTCTCCCAATGTACAACTTGAACCTTCCCTTGCTGCAACTGAAGCTCAAATACTTATTCTATCAATGACCTTATTCAACCGCACTTCCTTGGATCTGAGCTTTTTAAAAATGATGTATGCTCTCCCTCAGTGGCATTCTTGTCCTCATCTGAATGGACAAAAATTGAGCAATTTTAAAAGTAGCTCTCTTGCTATGTAAAGTATCTTTCTAAATAGCAGGAATGGATGTTTTCTTTCTTATTAGTTAAGCCTTCCTTTATTTTTTGCCATGCTCTCTCCTATTTCAAAACAGGATTTGAAGTGATATGGACTAAAGAAAACAGAACTGTCCTGAACAGACCTAACCGTGGGACTGGAGCTGAATTTACTAATACAGGGGTTTCAAACTTCCTTTTGCAAATCAAAGGAAAAAGCAGCAATGAATGAGTTGGTCCCTGCCTGAAAGAAACTAATTACATGCATCCAGAAGAATGTGCAAGTGAAAAAACACAACACACACAAGAAATGAAAGTAGGTCAAACTTCCATAGGAAACCTTGGGAACGTCCTTGAAAATAGGTAATAAAAAAGCTGTAATGCCAGTCTGTCACTATTTTTGCTTCAATTAATTGGTTATTAATAATACTGCTGTTATAGAAAAAAAATATGTATATTCTATTCCTACTCCACAACAATCTAATGATGATAATAAGTACAAAAGGGTACAAGCTTACTCTTTCGCCTTTTTAACTGGCACATCAAGATACCAGTGTTCATCATTAATGACCTTCTTTTCTTCTTCTTCTAGTTCTTTTTTAGTTTGTGCATCCAAACCTTTTTGCATGAACTACAAAGGAACAAAGATGCATTAACTGGAGTCTGCTGAATCCGAAGAACCTTCAAGAAGTTTTAC
>JANEMJ010029526.1:0-25674 GCA_024361745.1 Cacatua alba
GAGTAGTATATAAGTGAGCTATCTGCGCAATAAAGTTGAGCATGTGACTTAACTCATATTGAGTGCATGCATGACTCCGGCTGTCTCCTCCGACATACATATAAAAATTGTATTTTAAGGAGTTGTAATTATCCATGTATTGGAGCATTTGAAGAACTTTTACCATTGCTTGACATTCAGAAACAAGAGACTAAATTTGTCAAAAACATAACTAATATCGTAAGAACAGGGATCTTTAGACTTAATACCAGTGCAGCCAGAAGGAAAGCAAAGAATTATTTGTAATTATAATACATTTACAGATTAAAACATAAAGTTGATCTGACTGATCTCTTTTGGTGAACGTAGGAATTACAAATCTGTCTTAAACTATACAAAGATTTCTGTGTTTTTTCGTTGCCCAGCATTTTTGATATCACTCATAATTAATGATAACGTGTATTTTCCTTTAATCAGTGATGCATAATTTATTTTGTCATGCTCATAAATGTGTTTTTCAGGTGTGTTTATTGAAATACATTTTTTATATTACTGAATTATAGTTGAATTATAATGCATAATTGAATATATAATTGAATCCTGATAATGAAGAGTCATAAAAATAAATTATAGCAATTAATTGAATTTCATTAATTATTCATAATTAATTAACATTGTAATAATTAATTATAATAATGATAATTAACATAGCAAATAATTGAACCATAATAATTGGATTAATAATATGTTGAATTATATTATTGAAATACATAATAAAATGTGCTATTCATAAAACAAAACATAAAACATAAAACAAAACATAAAACATGAAAGAAACTATTCAGGCTTTGATGCAATAACTGTATATGGAAGTCAAGCAAAAATAGTTGTAGTTTTGTTAATAGCATTTTCATTTTTTAATAATGGGCCTCAGAAGCACAACAGAAAGATTTTAAATCCTTAAATTTAATGTATGAAGAAAAAAAAAGTCCATTAACAGAAAACTCTGGAGATTTCTTCCCCATGTACATTTAGGGACGCAAGCCTAATAGCTACAAGACAAAAAAACCATATTTTTTCTAATTTTCCTTAATTGTATTGGAGGCCTCTCACACCAACGACGGTGTAGGAAGGCAACAATCTTATGTAATAGAAATATTGGTTAGGTACCAAACCGAGAGCATCATTAGAGGCTTTAGAGATAAAAATGGTGTTGCTAAGGAAATTAATGCTAAATATTAATACTGTGAAATTAAATCTGTATTTCATATATTCCTTTATTTTATTATAAATATAAAAGCTTTACTTTATTATAAATATAAAAGCTATACCATTAAGCTGAAGAAGGCCAGGACATTGTCCCAGCATTGGCATTGGCTCGCTCATACTGTTAAATCATCAAGGTACTGCCTAGCACATTTTTGTTTTTCTTAGTTAACACTAGTCCAAACAATGCAATTGTTTTAATTAATATAAGTTGGGACCATTCCTGAAAACAGCATAGATGGAGCCTTATTTTAGGAAGAAGATAATTGAGCTGTATAGAATGACCTAAACTTCACTGCTTTGTCTCAGGATGAACAAACAGACCATTGCACATTTTATTTACTAGTGCGGATATAGCTGAGGTCACTGCTCAGGCCCCCAGACAACCATGAACATTTTAACTTGCAAACCACACAAGAAAGATAATCACCAAATTACAGAATGGCTGAGGTTGGAAGGGACCTCTGGAAGTCATCTTGCTCACCTACCCTGCTCAAGCAGGGCCACCTAAAGCTGTGGACTATGTCCAGATGGCTTTTGAATATATCCAAGGAGGAAGAATCCACCCTCTTGTGTTTCAGTTTGTGCTCATTGCCTCTGGTCCTGTCTCTGTGCACCACTGAAAAAAGCCTGGCTCTGTCTTCTTTGAATCCTCTCTTCAGGTATTTATATACACTAAGATCCTCCTAAGCTTTCTCTTCTCCAGGCTGAACAGTTCCAGCTCTGTCAGCCTTTCCTTGTAGGAGAGATGCTCCAATGCCTTCACACTTTAGAGGCCCTTCACCTACTCTCTCCAGTGTGTCCATGTCTCTCTTGTATCGGGGATTCCATAACTGGACACAGTGTTCCTGGTCTGGCATCACCAGCGCTGAGTAGAGGGGAGAGCATGTCTTTCTCACTGTGAGCACCAATCTGTAAATAACAGTTTATATCCTCTCACAAATTCCGCATTTTCTAATCTGGAAATGTTTTCAGGATTCACCCAAAAGAGAGAAAGTTAGTATTCTCTGTGAGACAGTCTGCTCCTCGCCGATTCTGGGCTCTGCCACTGTCACAACTGTTTCATCAGTGTGCATCTCTGTTACTGCTGTGGCTAACTTTTAGATTGCTTCTCTCAGCACTGTAATCTACACCTGGATCAAACTGTTTGGTTTCCTAAACAACAGATGGGAAGAAAATTTCTGTTTCAGACTAGGTTTCACGAACAGTGGCAGACTGAATAGACAGCCCGCTGAGGATGAAGATGAATCCCAAAACTTTTCCCTTTTTTTTTTATTCAGATGCTTTGGGCATTGCTTTTTTCCAGCTTCTTTCCAGTTATGAACTGCTCCCTGATGTCCTTTCTTTAAAAAATAGTTCAGAGAAGCAGTGTATTGTAAAAAAAAATAAAAAATTAAGAATACGTATTTTTGGAGGGAGCGATTGTTCTGCTTGGGTTTTAGTGTATGCGAGCAGGTGAAAGACATTCCTAGTCTTGCTGGAGGAGCAGGAACAGTGTGACATGAGAAACAGGGACATTGGCCATGTGGGTGCAGGCTTGGCTCTGTGTTGTTTTCTTGGGAGCCATCTAAATGTTATGTGTCTGCCTAAACTAGTCATCCAGATGCAACGGTTCTGTACAGAGAAAAAAATCGCCTCTGAAAAGCAATAATCTCACGGAATAGGAAATGTGGATGACTAGTTTAATTTAGACTATAATTAACAATCTTGCCAAGTTCTCTGTTTCCCACCAGGGAAAGCACCAGCTATATTTACAGTCCAATTTAGCTAAACTCAGCACATATTTAAAGCAATTCCTATGCAGACTCTTGAGCACATACTTCAGTCACACAATATAATGAAATCTGTAGATGTGTATGAAGCTAAGCACACGTTTAAAGATGCTTTTGAAGAGTGGCTCAGTCACTTATGGCTGACTGGAAACTTATGAGATTCACCTCCCTGCTTTCCTAGCCTTTTATAGAAAAAAGAACTGAATAGATGTACAGAGGTCTTTCTGTATTTCATCTAACTTTACCTGTTTAAGACATTAGTTTATCTATCATTACACAATGTGCTGGGTTTCCAGATTTCAAGGACAGAGTTTTTTTAATAATTTTTTTTTCAGGCTGGTTTATTATTGCAAACCATGTATCCTGGTTAAACCATGACACCAAATAATCAACAATAACTGTTAACTACCTGCTTAAATTCCTCTTCACACAAGTATTCAGGCTTTAACAATGTGCTCCTTTACATCTGTTTTTTAAGCTGAAGTTGCTTCAAACAGTTTAAATCAGAAACTCTTATTTTCTGACTGCTTTTTCATTGATCTATACTTTACCTGAAATGCAGTCATCCTGAACTTAGATGCTGGCAATGAATAAGGTAACCTTGTTCCTCCTAATTCTACTCTTTCCTCACATGAGATGCTGCCAACAATTATTTTATATATAGTTATACTATTATCTTTGCAACCCATCTTCCTGCTTGCTTCTCAAGCAAATCAATTTACTAATATATTTTTATAAATGCCAGTTCAGAATTACTTCTCTCAAGACTCTGATCATGAGCCAAGCTCATTTAATGCATCAATCCTTTGATTTTCTTTTTATTGTAAAAATTTGATCTATTCTGGGGCCAGTCAGTTTAAAGAAATATGTAATTTTTTTTTTTTTTTTTTTTGGCTGCCAAGAATATTTCTGCTGTCAGTAGAAACCTAATGAAACCTAAAAAAAAGTACTATACCTATTTGGCTTAGATCTCAGCCAAGGAAATGCCTAATTCCTGATCTCAGCCTGCTCTACTGTCCTGGTTTCACCTGGGATACAATTAGTTTTCTTCTAGTAGCCAGTAGAGTGCTGTGTTTTGGGTTTAGGATAAGAATAATGTTCATAACACACTGATATTTTAGTTGTTGCCGAGTAGCATTTACAAGAAGTCGAGAACTTTTCTGCTCCTCACCTCACCCCACCCCACCAGCAAGTAGGCTGGGGTGGGGGCATGAGAAATTAGGAGGGGACACAGCTGACTCCAAAGTGATATTCCATACCATATGGCTGACCAAAGCGATACTCCGTACTATATGGCATCATGCTCAGCATATAAAGTAGGAGGAAAGCTGGCTGGGGGCTGCTGCTTGGGAACTGGCTGGGCATCAGTCGGTGAGTGGTGAGCAGTTGTATTGTGTGTCACTTGTTTTGGATATGTTTATTGTTGCTTTTGTTATTATTATTATAATATTATTATTATTATTGTTACTACTATTTCCTCTTCAGTTTCTGTCGTATTAAACTGTCTTTATCTCAACCCACAAATTTTGCTTTTTTTTTCCCCACTGGGGTGGGGAGGAGTGAGCAAGCAGTTGTATGGTGTTCAGCTGCCTGCCAGGTTAAACCACAACACCTGTCCAAAAACCACATATACTATGAGTCTTTGATATTTTTGTCCAAAGAATTTGCTCACACTTAACAGTGTTTCTAATTCTAGCAGTCTGAAACAAACCTCTTAAATTAGAGGAACAGACAGTAAAAAATGTGGAAAACTTGTTGTTAAGTTTTGTTTTTTTAAGAAAGTACACGCATCACTGGGGTGTGTAAGTCTTCAACATTCAGACACCTTCAGTTTTCACAACTTATGAAAACCTAAATGTGAAGATGGTGTTGTCACCTTAAGTCATTGTATTTTCCAGTCATTTCACAAGCAACAACAGTGTAATATCCTGAAAGACTAGCAGGTGCCTGAACAAAACGTAGGATGGTGGTAGTATTAAGGACTGTTAACCTGTCTATGACAAATACAGCAAGCCCCCATGAAGGAGGCGTGACTCAGTTCTCTGGCACAGATTGTCTAGAAGCAAGTTATTGGAGACAGTGGGAAATGAAACTGAGCTTACCTCTAATTTCACTCTGATTTCACTTTCTGTGGCATCAGATTTTTTTAATATATGGAATAAGAAACATTTTCAATACAGAAAACAAGGTAGTTATTAACCTAAACATAGCTTTCAGAACAGACTTTTACTTTTGCACCTTTAGCAGGCTATAGTAAGCAGGCAGGCAGAGGTCAGGAATGCTGCTAGTAAAGGCACAGAATATTTTTTTTAATAGGAGAAGAAAATTTTCTTGATTGTCCCCTGCTTTGCTATATTGTATTATGACGCACAAGCATAGGGAATGAGAAAATAAGCTCTAATGAGAGGAAAGCTAGAGAGAGTAGATCTTTTTGTTTACAAACAATAGAGAGAAGGGCATACCTTGGTCTTGTTCCTTTTCAACTGGAATAAGAGTAAAGAACAACACAGCAACCAACTTGACACAGCTAGGAAATTTGTTTTGAGAAAGAGCAGCCAGAGAGAAGGAGAAGGAGAACATAATTAAGATATGAAGGTGCAAAACAGCGATTTTATAGTTTTATCATTTTGTTTTTTTGTCAAAAGTAAGAGCAGGCAGCACCTGCTATATTGAGAGGCTGTGATGAAGGCATCAGGAAACATGTCCTACCATACTAAAAACCTAATGCAGTTACACGTCTGAACTAGCAGCTGGAGGCCAGGCCAGGTAACATACATGTCTCTAAATGAAGACAGATGACCATGCTGAAGAGCTGACATGCACAGAATATTTAAGTTCCTCCTTTTATAGTCACTGAGCTGGTAACCTTCCTTCACTTTGTTACTGGTGTTTGGGTGTCTCTTACCATGCCCCAAATCACTTGGGAAGCAGAATTCCTGTCTATTCCTGTAGACAAGATCACAAAGCAGTTATCTGTTCACTAGCATGAGTGACATGTAGCTGGAACTCACAGTGTATTAAACTGAGCAGGAGTACCATAAAGCACCCAGCAGGTCTTTGCTGGTCAGGCAGTCATCAGCCCTGTGGGGAGAGGTGGATCTGCTGTGCTCCTTGGAACAGTGTGGCCAATGCCACAGGGCTGCCTTCCTCGTCTCTGCCTTTTTTATTCCCCTAGGAATTTATCCTTCTTCACATCAGTATTTTTCCACTTGGATTCTAAAACAGCTATTACCATCTCAGCAATTGCCCTCCATGTTTTCACTTACCCTGTCTCGCAGAGTAGCATTTCTCACACCTTTTCAACATTTTTTTCTTAGAGAGGCTGAGGCAATGCCACACTGCTGTACTGCACCAGTGCCACCTCACAGCAGCTCACACCCTGGGCTGAGAGCCACCAGCTTATCCTCCAGCATATAGAATCATGGAATGGTTAGGGTTGGAAAGGACCTTAAGATCATCTATTTTCAACCCTCCTGCCATGTGCAGGGACACCTCACGCTAGACCAGATTGCTCAAGGCCCTGTCCAGCCTGACCTTGAACACTCTAGGGATGGAGCGTTTACCACGTCTTTGAGCAACCTGTTCCAGTGCCTCATACCCAATTGCTGATCATCTGAGTGCTCTTTAGGCACCACTGATTGTATTGACTAGATTCTACCGCTATAATGTGCACTTAGATACCTTGGCCATATATAAAACCCCCAGGCAGATGTCCTGGCCCTGAACAGAACCTCAGTTTGTCTGCTTGGTCTGTTTCTATCCTATTCTTAACTGCAGCCCAATCCCAGAGATCTGATTATAGTCACACGTATGCTGTTTCTTTCTGGTGCTGAGATTATTTATGTAGAATGCATTGTCATCAGAATGCCAGCATTGCAAAGAGGGTCATTATGCACCAATCTTTTCTTCATTAATTGTGGAGTTTTATTGTTGGTGACTTTCCTGTTAAGAGTTTTCTAGGAAAATGCTAACAAGTTTCCTCTATTGAAAAATGTGTGTAAATTTTTCCTTGGCTAAAATAAGTCCATTCTCCTTTTAGTTTGCTGTTATTTTTTGTACCTCTCCAGTTTCCTTCCAGATGTTTCCAGCTGTTTCTACCAAAGTATTCTGAACATTCTGCCATGGACGACATGGTCTAGTGTGAGGTGCCCCTGCCCATGGCAGGGGGGTTGGAACTAGATGATCTTAAGGTCCTTTCCAACTCTAACCATTCTGTGATTCTATGATTCTAACAAAGTATTTATACCTGCTCAGGCACTGTAACTACACCTCCCTAATGGAACCAGTTGATATATTTTATATTTTTTTTTTTTTTAATTTAGTGATCAGAGGAGGTCCCTGGTGACCCAGAAGGATGTCTGGGGATGGCCAGCATACCTTCACCGTATGCAAATTTGTCTGACTAATATAATTGATCTCTGATGAAGTGCTTTTACGTGGTTTCCCATGGCCTCTTTACAGCCAAATTTGTGACATATAATTTGGGAGTATGGACTGTAAGACGGGCAGCAGACTGGCTGGTGAGTACAGGAGAGGACCTGAACAATGAAACATTAGCTGCTAAGTACTCACTCCCCACTTCGGGTACTTCAGTTTTGATGAGCTCTCATCTGACCCAGGCACTGTATGCCTCTTAATGACAGGAGCAGAGAGCATTTCTGAAATGCATCTTCCAGTTTTGTTTCATCTGAGAAGACTGAAGTTTGCCTGAACGATAACTGGGGACAATTTGGAAATTAGCTTGAAAAAGCTCGCTTCTGATCTGAGCTAAAACATCATGTAGAGTTATAACATGCTGGACAGAAACTGGAAACTTAGAAGGATTTTTTTCTGAAGACACCAAGTCATCATAGTTGCGTGTTCTATCAACCTGGTTCAAAAAAGCATGTAACAGTTCTAGTCTTGTTTCTCATCCATCAATTCTTTCTTCCCCAGGGTTTTTTGTTCGTTTGGTTTTTTGTTTGTTTGTTTGTTTTGGGTTTCTTTAGCCTGGAGTGTTTGTGGCTATAAAGTTTTGGTTTTGCTCTTGGTTTGTTTTCCAAAGACATTACAAAATGTTTAGCTTCTAGGAGTCACATCAGAAGCAACTGCTTACACGGATTGAATGCTACTCTGCAACTTCCCTGAGGACATATTGCAGGACTGATATATTATAAAAAATAGTAAGAATTGTTTAACATTACAGCTCAGGACACAGGAATCTGTGCACCTCTTCGGTTTCTCATGAGACCCCTGAGAAAACTTAACTTTGGGAACCACTGAGTAGAAGTAAGGTAGAAAGAACATTTGTTTAATAAGCACATGCGGTACTCGGTCAGTTAGAAAACTAGTACATGTGGCACTTAACTTTAAAGCACTTTGAAATAGCGTGGTATGCTGACAGATAGCTATCCAGTTCCTCTGTAAAAAGATACTTGCTAAGGATAAAAAGAGCCAGGAACATTACACTTGTGATTTTTATCTTGTGAAATACTTGTCCCTTTCTTTACACCTAACAGTATATTTCTCATAGAAATGCTCTGATGTTTTATTCTATACTTTCTTGATCAGCTGTTTCTACATTAGAAGTGTGCTTCAGCACTTTAAATGTCTTGTTTTGGGGGAAGGTGGTGAGCAGGGGAAGATAAGGGCCAGGGTAGGGAACACAGTCTTTCCTGGGAAAATGCTAAAGAAAATTATTTCAAACAGTATTCGTGAGGTAAGATTAGTGTTTATATGTAAATCTTTTCTCAGAAACTGAAGTAGCATCTGCTTGTACTCATTTTATGGGAGATAAAAGAAATCCTAATTCTTAGATATCCTAAGATACCATGAGACAAGAAATCTTAGATAATCTAAGGTCTAATGCAAAGATCCAAGAATTGTGATTTTCCTTAAAATTAGTCCATTAATTTGTGTGCAAAACCTCTTCCTCAAATAGAGGATAATCAACCAACCTTACCATTGTTCAGCAGGTGAACATTTTATCAGTACTTAAAATCTGAGAGGAAAGACAGTAGACAAGTTGCAGTTTTCATGCAAGTATTAAATATGACATTGGTGCTAACACAGGACCTTGTTATCCCCTCCTTTCACTGTTAATATTTTAATAGGTTTTCCTGATACTTTTTGTCTGTCTTGGAAATAATTCATTACACACAAGAATTATTAACCTGTTCATTTTTTTTAACAATGAGGAATATTACCAATAATTAACTGAAAGTTCAAAAAAGTAATAAACGAAGATGCAAGCAATTCGCCCCATAGTCTTTATGATGCCTACAAAAATAATGATTTATCAAAAAAACATGATTTTTCATTTTAGAAGTCAGGCTGGTTGTTCTTGTTACACTGTGATCTTTTACAAGTCATTCTACATTTAATGATTATTTTAATCAGTGCACCTGATATTCAGTAAGATGTAATTCATACATTAGCTATGTTCCTTCAATTTAAAAACTAGATATCTGTAAGTTAAAATACTGGCTCCAGTTGTGATGGCTATAAACTATCATAGAATCATAAAATGGTTTGGGTTGGAATGATCACCTAGTTCCAACACTCCTGCCATGGGCAAGGACACCTCACACTAGACCATCATAAGCAGTTTTTGGTGTTATATCTCTGCTTTCTCTAAACTTTTAAAATTAGAGAATTTTCAGTACCACTTCTGTGTTTAAACAAAAACTACAACAGTGTTTGAATGTGAAACTCTCTCATTTCAGGGATGACAACTCTTTTTCATGAAAATAAGATGTTGGGGATTTTTTTACTCTGAAAAAATATTATCAGGCTTACTGTTGCAACCAGCACTGATGACAGGAATTACAGTAATTTTAATTTTTTATATATATATGTATACACACATACACATTTATAAATTTACATCTGCAGAATATGCTCCAGTGGGCTTTTAAAGATTAAAGTATTGAATGAGTTACACATTTCTTCTCCTTATTATCCAAGTTACCTCTCTGATCACAGAGAAGAACATCAGCAAAAAGTGAATGGAGGAGCTTTATTTTTATTACACAAACTGTTTAGCTCTGCGTAGGCAAAGTGGTATGTAAAAATAAAAGATGTATAGAAATGTTTTTCTTGCAAATGAAATACGAAGGCACAAAAACTTGCTCAATATCAGAGGAAATACTGTCCGGATATCTGAGAACAGAATCTTTCAGTCTGGTTCCTTTCCTACAAGACTATCAATGCCTGCACTTTTGAGGATGTACTGTATGTTTGTTTGATAATCGTTATGAGAATATCATAATGTGTTATTGTAAAATAAAGTGCTGGGTGTCATGGTTTCTCATGCATATACAGAACAATGGAATGGAATTTATCAGGATGAAATCTTTAGATTTGTTTTTTTCTCAGAATGTGCAGTAATGTACATTGAGGTTTATTCTATGTTCCATTATGTAACATTGAGTTTGTAGTTATGAAATAAACTTTTTTATTTTTATAAGGATTTTTATTCCCAATTGAAAACACGTGGAATAGGATTATTTCTCATAAAGATGTTATATGAAAAAAAAACCAGCACTGAAAAAGACTAATCGCCTTAATTTTCTGAGAATTTTATGAACAGTGATATATAGGTATATTTGAGACTAATCATAAGTGTTGAGCGGTTAATTCAGCTACAGCTTACAAGTGTGAGAAACAGGAGTTTAATAATGCCATAACAAGAAGAAAAGAAACAACAGCAGGAAACAGCAATTAAGCAATCTCCTCTCAAATGTCCTCCTGAGAAGTTATTTAAAATAGAGACAAGTTGTTTCCTGTATGACAAAACAATAGATTTTAAAAAAGAAAAGGACAAGAAAGACTGTGAAATACAAGACAATGAAAAGCAGTTATCTTTTGGCACCATCTGTTATATAAAGTATCTCCATTCTCACTAGACTATGTAGGGAATTGGGTATACTGCCTTAAACAACTGTTTGGAGCACCACCCACCACTCAGTGAAAACGATGATCCCACACTGTCCAGCACCATCTAATACTGCCATTCTCTGAGTTACTGAAATGCTAGTAGTCTCGTTTGGGATCTGCTTTGTGGGAATTTTGACTTTGAGTCGTTATAAGTAGCCCCATCTCCTGCAACAGAAGTGTAAGCATCACTGCTGAAGGATTGGCTTTGTAGTCCAGTGGTCTGTTAATTTTAAAAGACAAAAACCTCAGGCACTGTATTTCCTGTTAATTTTTTTATTTATCTCTTCTTCCCCAGCTCCCCTACTATTCATGCTTATCAGCCACTGTGGAGGTGAGATGTGATTCAGTTGACTTATTCCACTTATTCTACATCATAGGGATATCGTCACATTATGCAGTGAGGCCATTACTGTTCCATTAAAATGTGCCATTTTTTTCTTCATATATTCTGCATCATTACCTGAATCACTACTCTGTAGAAGTCTTTGGTCTAGACCTCTGTGAGGTTTAGATGTACATTCTCTCAACAGTCTCCACTATGCTCGGTACATAAAAAAATTAAAATTCCCTTCTCCATTTATCCTGATGTATTTAATATGATGGGAAGTTGGAGCTGAAGGTTTAAACTGGTCTTTTGTCTTTGCTTATTAGTACATAGCAAATATCTATAATTACAACGATGGTCCTGGATGCTATCCCATCATCTTCATATATTTAGTCACTGTCTACCTGTGTTATAAGTGCTGTTGCACATACTGGGTCTACAGTGGTGATCTAGGCACACACATCTGTCCCACTGATGATAGTCAAGTTGGAAGAAAGTCCAGTTTACTGTGCCTGTTGGGTGCTACAGTAGACGGGTTAATAGAAATAAGATCAAATAAAGATTTGTTTTTATCTCTTAAAATCAAGGAATCTGATTTCCAAAGCAAATAAGGTATATGCTGTGTTGGCCATATTTTAGTATGTATTAACTTTAACTACCATAATCTTTAGGAGCACTATTTTGCTCAGAATTAAACACGTGTTCAGAAACTTTCTTTAACTTGGGTTCAAATCTTTGATCTTTCTCATCTATTCCTGTAGATATAAATGGATTTTGATTGAGATGTAGAAATAGGATAAGCTTGTCTCTAAATAAATAAATAAATAAGTAAATAAATAGACTTAGTTCACTATTGCAGGGCTAGGTTTCTATCAACCATTATTTCTGTGGTTTATCTTATCAGTGTCTCATTTCAAAAGCATAATAAGATGTGGTAGCTGGAACTCCAGTCCAAATATCTTGCCCTGGTTAGTTCTTGAATAACTTAATCACTAAAGTTAAAAGATGATTACTCTGATATGATAGTTCATATGCTATTGGTGTCCTGGTACTACTTAAAGAGGATGAAGAAAAGTACTTTTGTTTAGAGTACTCTCTAGCTCACTGGTATAGACCCACTTTCCCCCTGGGAAATAAGGCACATAGATTTGAATTCCCTCATGTTGAGGAATGCATTACCCACAAAAATAGGTACCTCTCTATTATTTCTGTATGGTAATGGCAAGAGGCTGCGCTTCTTGATGGATTTAGTGCTGTTTGTGTGATTCAGTATGCTCCCAGTATGCTCCCCAGGATAAGGCTCTCTGCGTTGTCTCTGGGTTACAATGAAGTTTAGAAAAGAGAGGTGTGTGTAAAATGTTTGCTGAGAATTATTAAAACATCAAAGAGAATAGCAATTTTAAAGTCTCTCTCCTGTATTTTAATAGGCATGGCAAATGAGATTTTTTTTCCTGTCTTGTTCTTACATTTCTGTTTCTCCTACATTTCTTTTTTATCTTGACTAAAACCACAGTAAGGGTTGTAGTTTTGTCGGTGAACCATAGCTCCCAAGCTCAGTGATCTGAGAGATTTCTGAAAAAGAAACTCATTAAAATGAATCTGGAGTTCTTCTTATATTAGAAAGATGGGGGGTAGAAAAGTGAAAAAATGGAGAAGAAATATACTTTGTATGAGACTGAAGAAAACCCGCATCAAATATGGATGACTTGCCAAATTTGGGTTAAGTGTTACTGCCAAACATTGTGACTGTAAAGCTCTCTTAGGGACTTTTTGAATTTTCTGCAGTAGCAGTATGACAAATAAATGTATAAAGGAATTCATTTTGAGTGTTCCAACATGCTGTCAATGATGTAAATAAAGAAACAATCTGCATAAGACTGACAGTCTTATACGTTTACTGGGGATTGATTTAATGGGCTATAATTAAGTGTAAAATTGGAAAAGAGAAAAATGTAATGATAAGCGAAATTTCATAGCTATGTTTCCGAGTTGCCAAATGCTTCATAAGGCTGCAATTTCACAACAGAATTGGCTCCAGAAGTGGAAATTGGGCATAAATATTTCCAAAGAGTGGAAATGTAAATTAAAAAATTAATTAAGAAACACATTTTGTCCTAATATATTCTCTATTAATAATTATAAACTAATTACAGAGCTATGGTTTAGAAATCAACTTATAAAAAGATTCTTAATGAATTAACTTCAATTGTAAATCTGTGTCTAAGGATATTTCAAACAGTTGGTCAATTTTGGTGCATTATTTCATGATAATTGCACATAAAATGCTCTGGGTATGCGGCTGCTGAACAAGAAACATTATGGCTACTAGAAATCAGTTTTTTGCAAGTATCATGTAGATATTCCAGCACCCTAACACACCTATTGTCACTTTTTTTTTCTAAATTGTTTTTAACAAATGGTCTGTGTTTTCAATTAGGGAACTTGTTACCACTTATCCTATTTATCAAAGAAAGCTATAGGACAGAATGACTCTTCACTTGTTCCCAAACCAGCTGTACCTAGGGGAAGTAATGGATACTATGGCAGCAAAAGGAAATCACTATTCTACACTCTTACAACTGGCTTATTTAAGGCATATTTAAGGCATATTTAAGTCTTTGGACTGGCTTTGGGGTAGGTTTGTTATAGCACCAAGTCAGCATGATGAGTGCTTACATTAAAGAATTTTTGTTATAAGATGTAAGTGCAATGGAGCCTTTAGGACAGATAGTGAAATGAATAGTGATTCTGAAGGTACGCAGCTAAGGCAACCCGTCATAGCCAGTGACAGGTTCAATATGAAAACAAGAGCTCTTCCTTAACACAATTGGTGTTGATAACAGGTGTATGACATATTTGAAACTCCTGTCAAATAAGACTCCTGTCTGGCACAGAAACATGATGATTATAGGAGTTAGTGATAGAGCCAACTCTATACCATTTCCGTTTGATTAAAAGTCTGTTACTGATGGGCCAAAATGATGGCCTGCTTGCATCGTTGGCCTGAATACCAGCTACTTTAGGAGCCAATGTTATGAACTAGTTGTTGAGTCCCATCAGCATGCCTGAGATTGGAAGCATACAAGAATGAAAATAGTACATTTGAGTACCATCATGAAAAAGAAGTCCAGAAAAGATAAGAGTATCAAAAGGTTAGCAAATTTATAAATTAAGTTGTTCCAGTTAGACAAGCCTCTTCAAAGTTTTAGAAAAATTATTTTATATTTAAATAATGTTACTTTATGCTTTTTTATGAACAATTTAGGATTTTTTTTTAATAATTAAATGGATCAAAATGACATTTTGCAGGGAATGAAAAGCCAAAATGAAGAGTGAACCAAAAGTAGAAATTCAAATAATGCTTTCATGGCGACCCTTATGAAAAGCCTGGATAATGCTGGCAATTTTTTCAGTGGAGAAACTACTTTGGTAAATCTAAATAACAACAAAAATAGTTGTATAAAAGAACTGAGCTTTCAAATACTTTTATTGCAGCCACCTTGGCACAGAACTTGGTACTCCATTGGTAGAAACTGTATACTTTCTATATTTTGATTCTGCTTATTTATTCTGTTTTATGAGGATGAGTACTTTTTATTTATGTATTTATATTATAGTATTTATATTATCTTAGTAGCTGAAAGATATAACTGGGCTGGATGTTATTTCCAACCCTTTGTAAATATGAGCGGGAAGGATTGTTGAGAAAGGTGGTGAAGTGTTATTGGTAGCTACAGAAGCTACTTTATGAGGAAACTTACAGATAAACTATCTAAATATAAGTAAGCCTTATAATATATTTAAGAAAAGGTCAAATTGTAGCTGATAAACTACCTATGCCTCACAAAATGGCTGATGTGAGAACTCACTGCAAATACTGCCTTAATTTTTTTCTTTTGATACTTAGACTTTATGCCCAGCTGTATAAATCTCTATCATTCGGGCATGTGTTCATGTGCATCTCAGTGGGCATTCATCTGATTGCACAAGGTAGTTCACTATATAGCATTCTGGTTATGGCTGTAATCTTGTTTTGGCCCATATTTTAGTGTGACATGTAGAAGTGCCTTATTCCTAGGAAAAGCTTGCAAAATATTCTGCATTTTAATACATCTATGAAATTCTTTATTTGTCCATATTTATATTTGTGTATTTATCTCTGTACATGTAGATAGATAGATCGATCCCATCTAAGCAGAAGTTTCTCAGTTCAGATATCTTTACTTTTCTAAATCTCTAGATGCTGCATGAAAAAAAAGTTTATTTAAAAATCTAGAGATTATACTGTGGAAAAAATACTGTATATACAATAGTGACTGCCTGAGTAGTTAGTCATAACAGCTTCTGTCTTACATTAGCTAATGTATATCTCTGAATTCAAAGCAGCAGCACTTATAATTATTATAATTGATGTTTTGCTTTATAAGTACAATTGGGCATACCATTCACTAGAAACAACACTGTGTTTAGCAAATATAAACCGAATTCTGCTTTAATACCTTATCCGAGAAGAGTTAAACAGATAAGAGAGAGCAGTTTTGGGGCTGTTGGATGAAAATAAGAATTCAATGCCAGGCACTGAATTAAATTACACAGTCAAACTAGTAGAACAAGCTTAAGATAAAAACTGGTTGCAGGTATTTGCAAAGTCTACAGGCAAACATCTGGCTATGTTTTTGTCCTTCAGGTATGATAGATTTTGCTAAGAACAGCATGATCAAAAATACCATAAGAGCAAATTGGCCTGGGAGAAAATTAGAAGGTAAGAGAAAAACATCTTTATTTATTCATCTTACTTTGACTTCTTCTGCCACTGGGTTTGCTTGCAGTGAAATATTTCAGAAGTGAATTCTCCTTAGTGCTTACCATAACAATGATTTTGTTCCGTGTAGTTTTTAATATTTTTTGATAAAAGGAAAATCTACTAGTACTTTCTGATAATTGTTGTCAGTTAACATTCAATGTATTGGGGCTGTGACTAGTGATCCCATTTAAAAATACTAGGTTTATATCAGATAATAGATATATTTCTTACTTTCAAAAAGGAATGGGCGTAGGCTAGAGTCTAGAGACTGACAGTTATTGCAGACAATTTAATGCAGATCATACTAGCAATCAAAATCCATCTTCTCCCTCCCTTCAGTGCCCTATGTATTTCTGCCATATTTACCTTCCATGCAAAACAAGATGACACATGCCATTAATTGGACTTAATGATCAGGCAAAATATTTTAACAATTTTTTTTCCTGGAATGGAAATTGGTAATACTAGAGCACCCATTTTGGCATGTACAAATAAAAATGTGTCCATCTGCTACTTGATTTGTACTGAATAGAGTAGCTAGGCAGAATATATTCAGCTTATAAACTGCTCAGGGAGAGTTCGTGCAAACTGTAAATGTGCGTTAGGTACCCATTTCCTTTGAAAGTAAGTTTTTATTGTACTTAAGTATTTGAACATTTATTTTGATTGCATTAGGGATGAAGATACTTAAAGATGGGTGCACATTCTTAAATTTGGTTGCATATCTGAATTGCATCTTGATTTTAAGTATGAGAGACTAATATCAAGATTCATTTAGGAATCAGGCTCTCTGACTATATTATGTTGTGGTTTGCTTTTTATGGACTGCATTCACCTATGTCCTGGGTAGTAATCAAAATTATTTTCTTCATGTATGACACCAAAGAGACCTTACCAGTATTGCTTTGGCACATTACATTAAAGATGGTGACATAACACATGAACAGAATAAGCTTATGTTAAGCTGCATAAAACTGTTCAGATATCTTGATCTCCTTTGCAGATTTCAGTGGGAAATACTTCTAGTAGGTATAATCCTTTCAGTCTCCATTCCCACAAAATCTGTTACACCATAGTCCCTCCAGCATGTCCATGCCTCAGGTCTCTCTCTTTTCTCCTATATATTCATGTTTCCAGAAAGCCTCAAACAACCAATTCTAATGCCACCCTGCTCTAACACAAGGCCATGTCATGTCCAAATTTGCTGTGTACCGTGTGTTTTATACAGGCTACACACTTGTTCTTTGCTCTGTCTATTACTTCTAAGCGAAGTACTTAAAATACTCAAATACAAAATACTTATAACAGTTTTGCCCAGCTCTGATTTTCCTTAGCTGACCATGGTGAAGCTGTTTATATCTGTGGGGTTTCCTTCATGAGCCTGATCCCGTTTTATCATCCCATGCCTGCACTCTGTTACGATGCACCATGTCTCAATTTTTCAGGTCACTTACTGTCATACTATTAGAGTTCCTATGGCTATAGTGAAAGCCCAGTTCAGGGCAAGAATGTCTGAACTGAATAATGTATAAAACAGACAAAACATATGAAGCCATAATGCCTAAACTTCAGGAAGCATCTACAGAGGACACAGACATCAAGGTCAAATTCAGACATCTTATTTTAGATCCAAGTATAATAGCTGAAGAGGTTTTTGCTCTGGAGCATTGCTTGCTGGCTAGAGACAACTGGCTCCTATCTGCTGACGGGAGGACTGTTTGAGCTCTCCAAATTTGCCATGCTGTCTCTTTATATACCTGGCTGGTTTTGTGTGTAATGGGTTAGGCTGTACTTACACTATTTTTTCCACCAGGGTAGCAACCCACTAAAGTGGTAACGCATAGCTGGGGAGAATACCATCTCTGATGGATTCTTTTGTTTGCAAAGTGGATGCTGTGAAACTTACAGGAAAAATTTATTTTGATCCAAAATTTGATCAAGTTTTTTTTGCAGTTAAAATTAAATATTTTGGCCATCAGGTTCAATCCACTCAGAAATTTTCAGTTCTCCAATTCATATCACAGGTACTAATATATCTTTAAACCTAGTAATTCTCCTTCATTCCCCAGTCTAATTGTTCTAACTGAAATGTAAAATGAATTAGTAAGTACCTGCTTGAGGCAGACATCCAGAATGCAGGTTTTCACCCTCACTGGTTGTAAGCAGTGATAGCAAAGGAGATCAGCAAGTGGAAACATTGATTTGCAATTGGAAATGAGGGGTAACCAGCCATAGTTTCAATAGCTTTGATAATTAGGTAGAGCTAGAAGAGGTATTAGATATGCTTGTCCTCTAGAGATCTGTTTAAAATTAATTATTTATTTTTCATGCCTCGATTTAAATACAAAAGATGAAAAAAGTATTTTCATCTGATGTCTGCTGTAAAGGCTAATGAGAGAAATATAAAACCTGGAATGTTTAGGTTGATTATCAGGAAAATGTTTTCTGACAGTGAAATATATTGTGCTTTGGGATTGTCCCAAAAGGCAAATAGCAGAAGCCTAACTTCTTGAGTCATGCTGTTAAGTACAGAGAGGTCAAAAAAACATTCTGTGAAACAGCGTCATAAAGCAGGAATAGAAGGTGGTGATCTGAGAGTCCCGTTCATCTGTAAATGCTGTGATTCTGTGATCCAATTTTATGTGATTTAAAGAAAGTTTAGTGCTTCTTGAAGAAATTTCTGTATTATCAAGGCAAGATGAGAGGCATTAACACGAAAGAAAAAGAGCAGCAGCAACTAGAAAAAACTTCTCCTATCACTAATTAATCATAGTGAAAGTTTTCTTCCAATGGCACCTTCTTTCCAACCACTGACATATGGTGCTCATATAACCAGTTTGATTTGCAGTATCATATCCGTACACTTGCACATCAGATAGATGTTTTGCTTTTGTAAGCTGGTGGCCAGGATTCTGTGAGGGGGTGTTTAAGATAAAGGTCACCTAGAGGTACTACACAGGTTTAGGTAAGGGAAGGCAAAGGACAGAAAGTGTTCACTTCTATTCAGTCCATTATTTGCATGTTGAAGGGGCAGATGTGCAATCTGGGAAGTTTTCCAAATTCATTTTTCAGAACATTAGGTGCTCTCAACATTAGGCGTACTAAGCAAATTCCTCTTTGTAACAATTTTGCCACCAGCATTGAAGATGAGCTGCTTTCAGGATGAAAATAGATGGCCGAGAACTTGGGCCAAACCAAGCAATTTGCGGATAAAATTACTTAGAAAACTGTATAGCGGGTTTTTGCTCACCCTCTTTGTTCTACTTAGAGTTCTTCAAGCCTTTGAGCACTTACATAAAAAATCTTCTTACATGGAGTGTTACTGGAAAAAAAAAAAAAAGAAAAAAGTGCATAATGAAGCTGAAAAATGTTTCTGCAATAATTCTATGTACCGGACAATGAATAACCTACCCCAAGTTATTTATCTGATCAAAGAGTTTCTAAATATCCAGACTTGCTGCTTACTTACCCTTGCTATTTTTTTTTAATTTCAGTTTTACTTGACCTTGTTGTTTTTCTGTTTCACTGGGGTTCTTTCTGCAGTGTACTTTGAGGAGTGGTACGGGGGATAATGGCTTTGAACTAGGAGAGGATAGGTTTAGATTAGATATTAGGAAGAAACTCTTTACTATGATGAAGGTGAGGCACTGGAGTATGCTGCCCAGAGAAGTTGCGGATGCCCCATCCCTGGAAGTGTTCAAGGCCAGGTTGGATGGGGCTTTGAAGAACATGGGCTAGTGGAAGGTGTCCCTGCCCCTGGTAGGGGGGTTAGAACTAGATGATCTTTAAGGTCCTTTCCAACCCAAACTATTCTATGATTCTGTGATATCAAGTGATAATTAAATTAGAAAATGGCCTATAAACATACCCATGGAAGGACAAGTGGTTGTATTAAACAGCCTTCCATTATTTGAGAACACTACCAGTCTTGCAAAGCAGCCAAGTGTCCTTACATCAACAACCTCAGTTATGCCCAGAAGTTGTTGATTTAATTGTATGCTTTCAAGTTAAGCACATGAATAAACATTGCTTATATTGGAGCTGTTTTCAGCAGAGGGAACAACAGTATTATATTCAAATATTTCTCCATAACAAATTTTAGCCCATATTGGCTTCTAAATACTGACCACTGTATAGCATAATTAAGAAAGAATTCAACAAAGTTCTCAACAGTAATGAAAAAGGTTCCCTGTGTCTTATAAATTGATCACATTAATGATTTGTGCTCACAGCATCTCTAATAATTCCCAGAGCAGAAACAACATGTCTATTCTAATAATTCTAAGGGGACTCTATGTTTACATCACTGCGTATACAAAAAAGCTGTGTAGTTCTCTAAGGCTCTTCAGCTCTATCTAATTAAACAGTGATTCTTCCGAAAATGGCTGGTGCCTCGTAGACACAAGCAGCTATGGAACAGCCTTCTAACTATGTAGCTGCATTTGGGCACCATGCCACTGAGAAAGAGCAAAGGGAAAGAGAGATGGGGAATTGAGCTGAGGGAACTCCAGAACCACACTATAGAATTAGCTCCCCTCGGAACGAAAGGTAGCCTCAAACCCCATTGCTTACCACTTCCAGCTAGAGGCACGTTTTGTTGACCTTATAATTTCTAATAAAATAATACAGGGATATGAACATAGCCCTTATAAAAAACAACAAAAACCCCAAACCAAATGAAAACATTATGCATCCTTTTTTTTTTTTTTCCCCTGGGAAGACGGTGTGAGGAGAAGCAAGCCATGCATAGCAGATATTAGAAACATTAGAAACATTGTTTTCATGCAGTAGTAACAGGCAGGACAGAAGCTGTTTCACTTTGCATAAAAGATGTAAGTGATGGACATGGATGTGCACAATAATGTAGATTATCTGTGGACCACAGCACAGCTGAATCTAGCCTACAGTGTTATGTAATGTTTCAACACTGTGCAGTTCATATGTAGATATAGAAATAAGGTCCAAAATACTGTGTTTACTTCTTACAAACTTCTCCATGAAGTTGTCAGCCCTGATAGATGCCCATTTTTCTTATAATACTCAGAGGGAGAATGTGTCATGACAGATGTATATTTTCAGTAGCCAGCTTTGAGGAGAGCTACCATAATCATCCAGAAGGGAAGAATGTGTGAAGAGTTTGGTGTTATGACTAAACAGTGATCTAACTTGGAACAGTTACTATTTTCTCTTCCTTTCTCTGGGTATCTGAAACATGAATATTCTTGCAATGTACATCAGCTAATTCTCATTTGTTAAAAAAAAAAGAGACAGAGAGAACTCCTACTTCACTACTTTAAATAGTCTAATAGTTTAGTGGCTAAATGATTCGACTGTGGAAATGCAAGTTCAAATTCCTTATTGAGAGTAATGGCTTGAATTGTATCATCTACACCCTCAGGAGGTTATTCCTCTGACTACCAACCTATTTGACTTCAGCTGGCAACTTGGGGCAGGTTTCACTTCAGTTAGCTTAAGACATTTAACATTAGGTAAAAAAAATATAAGCAATTTTTGCTATGTTTCTTCTGCTTAAAAGACCTGAAGAGTGACTTCAAGTGACTGATTTCTAAGGTAGATAAGACAAATAAGTATTGTTGCTGTTAGGATGTTCAAACACTGGCACAGGTTACCCAGAGAGGATGTGGAGTCTTCATCCTTGGAAGTATTCAAAACCCAAATGCAATGCTACTTTGCACTTGTTTTTTCTATAGAGTGTACTCTAATTTTAGACTCCTAACATAGATGAGATGAATCTCAGCTGATATCAACTGTACCTGAAAGCCAGACTGGTATGCTGAGACATAGAGGTGGAGGAAAATAGTTAGGTATATGGTGAATTGAAGGACACAGACCAAGAGTGTGTTAGACAGCAAATTAAAGTCTTCTGAGATTCAAACACTCTAATAGCAGAACTACACTTCCCCTATGTATCGTGTCACAACACAGCGTTCAGTTAGAAGCTTTAATATGAGAGTTGTATAAGGGAATAAAATATATGCACTTGTGAAATGTCACAAGGAAAGACATGTACAGCAAAATGACTTGCAGTTATTTCAGTACTAAACCACAATAATTACACACTCATGATCATGACAGATATATCACACGGAAACATTTTCTCATCTTTCTTCCTTGGTATTCTGATTAGATAAGATTTAATAACTAAGATACCTCTTCCACCCCTGACAGTTCTTATTACTTTCTTCTACAAGGCAATTAATTCAGAATGGAATCAGAAAACAAACAAGCAAAACCCTCAGTGTTTAAAAACAAAGAAGAAAAAATAACGCTGCTGATTCTATATTATGTATCATGTTTATTTTCACTGTGGTAAGATATAATTTCTTCAAGAGTGAGGAGTAAAAATTATTTCTAAATTATAATAATGAGTAAAAATTATTGCCACAATTATTACCAAAAATTTGTGTTTATACTTCTAAGGATGCCCAAGAATAAATTTAAGAGAAATTCTCTCATGATTATCTTTGTTAAGAAATTTCTTAAGGGCAGGTTGGATACAGCTTTGAGCAACCTGGTCTAGTGGAAGCTGTCCCTGTCCATTTCAGGGGGTTGGAACCAGATGACCTTTAAGGTCCCTTGCAACCTAAACCATTCAGTGATTCTATTATTTCTCTCTTTAATTGCATAACATTGTTATTTTACTTTCTTGAACTATATCAAATGTAAATAAATTTGGGAAGTGGATTTTAACTACATTTCCAGCTTAATGCATCTATAACATATTATTTGAAAGAATCAGAGAAATCTAAATGAGAATAGCATATTGCTCCTTCTGAGCTATGAAAGCCAATAATAGCCTGAATGAGAACAGACGTATTGAGCAGATAGATACAGCTAGGTACGGTTTGGTGTTGAAGCAGTCTGAAAAGGCCAGATATTTTATTAGTTATTTGAAATAACTTATTTGGGTGTTGGAACTAGATATGTTAAGGTGCTTTCCAACCCTAACCATTCTATGATTTTGTAAATCTCTGTTTAAAATTAAGATTAGTGTGAGAGAATACTTTTTGTTGTTGTTGTTCTTCCACTTTTGCACAGAAAATCTACAATTTTCAGATTTTTTTTGGGGGGAGGTATTAAAATCCATTATCAAGTTAAGTTGGCTGATAGCCCTAAAAGTTTCCAATTTTTGTTTTCAATATAAAAAAATCAAACATACTTGTTTTGGTTTTCTGCAAGGTTCATCTCCCATGAAGCTGATAAATAGTGCAGTTAGCATCTCTGAAAAGCAGGACAGTTTTTCTGTGATCGACTTTCTCTCTGCTACTCCCTGCATGGCTTAGAGCATCTTACTTGGCCCTTTCTGGGACCTAAACCAGTTAGCCAGTCTCTTAAGAGTTTTGTGTAGCTTCCCAAATTAAGATGAAAGGAAACAAAGAACACTACAATATTGCAGAGGTCTATTATCATCATAATAAAAGAGACAAATATTGCTTCAGGGATTCTGTACTCCCTGCTCCTCTTTTTCTAGGAGAGCCTGCACAAGCCACACCAAACTGACAATATGCTGCTGAATAGGTGGCTGTGCATGCCAAAATATATCTTGTGACTGTGTTCAGTGTATGATTGTTGACCTTTACTGAATGCCTTTACTGATGTTTGCATTTATGCTTTTATTTTTAATAGATAGTATAGTTTTGCTACCTTTTATAACAATAAACTGCAACCTTTCAAGTGTGCTAACAAGTCCTAGAGAATTAAAGTAATTTTGTTGCTTGAAGACCCACAGTTAGTTCTCAGTACCCTGAGCAGCCAAAGAGGATGAAAACGAACTGAGAGTATCTGTGCTGCTACTTTTGGAGCATTTTTCCAAATGTTGCAGATTAAGTTTTTGGATTTCTACTAAGGATCCTTTAAGTGTGAGAGAAATTCTTATTGGCTTCAAAAATTTCTGGCAGCTGCATTTAAGCAGTATGTTCGAGATGTGAATTTTATTTATATGTCTCTGGTAAATGCTAGCAGACACAGAGTCTTCTGTTAGTAAGAAATTTCTTATTTTTAGTCTCAGAGAAAGCTCGTGATTTTATTCATGTTTTAATTGGATATGGTTATCTTGACAGCAGGTTTTTTAAGAGGTGTTACAGGAAGAAATATGAAGAAAAAAGTTATGGCTTTCATTCGGAGTTATGGGGTAGATCCTCATTAGTCACAAAGGTTCAGTGCCTGAGAGCAGTCTAGAGGCTCCCCATGGTACGCAAGGAATGAAAATGAATAGTGCAGTATTTGAGAAGCGTAATGCTAGTCCAGTTCTCACAGCTGAATTTCAAGAAGCAGATGAGATGAGTCACTGCTGTGAATAGAAATCATCGATATCACTTGCACACCCACATATACAGGATTTAAATTGTCATTTAATTTGCCCACCATTAAGGCTTGCTCAGCAATGGTAAAAACTTCTGAGGGCTGGGGTAGAGGGATAAATTCCATCTAGTATTATTTTACTTGCTTTTTATTAACCTGTTTGTTTGTTCCATCCCATTTTATACTTTCAGAGAGCTTTAAAATGCTAATGCACCTTAGGAAAGGAGATTCTGCACAGCACACATCAATTCACTATTATCTAGGCTGTTTATTGAGATTTAGAGTATTTGTATTTCTCCTTCCTTTTAAACTTTATGAACCTGAATAAATGACAGGGAATCTGTACACATATGTGACACAATTCTACCACACATGGATATAGAAGCATTGTGCTAGATTAAAAAAAAATATAAATCCCTATGAAATTTGCTTCAGAAATGTTTTTAATAAGAGAACGTATAATATTATCCAAAAGGGTGCCTACTTGCAGCATCTCTTTCTTTTAACAATAGAACACAAGATTTATCACAACTGCCATTTTGTGGCAAAGTGAAAGCTGGTATGTGGCAACAAAGTGAGCTGGAGGAAAAGAAAAAAGAGTACAGTTATTAATTCAGTCTCTGGTTGGTGGTTTAGTGAAAAATATGTTATGCAGTGGTCCTGGGCACCTCAATGATGTAAGCAGTAATTCACAGCGCAAAGTTACTAGAGAAGCTACTGAATCTTGAACTGATTATGTCATTTTTCTCCATGGCAAACTGGGCAAGTTCCATTTCCTATCTATCAGCAGCTTGTAAAACCCCAATCTTACATGGAGATGAAGACCAAACTGTGGTCTCCTAAATGGAATGTGCTAATAGTGATTGGACAAGTGGTCTTTCTGCTTGTGCCTTTCTCAAGGCAAGCACCTTTTGGAGGTCCAGATGAAGGGTGGTACAGGGGCTAGCTTACACAGCGGGTTTCCTTAGCAGTTCCCATTTTGTGTTGTTTGTTACGTTTTTGATCTCTGAATGGCAGCTGAAGTACAGTTCATCCTCTGGGGAAATGCAGTATAAGCTGGCTGATACAGAGATCAGAAGGTTAAAAAAAACTGCTTGCAGTAGAAGATGAAGGATTTTCCAATCACTTAGTGACAGAATGGTTGAAGCTGGAAGAGACCTCCGGAGGTCATCTTGCACAATCCCCCTGCTCAAGCAGGGCCACCTAGAGCCAGTTGCCTAAGACTGTGTTCAAATGGCTTTTGAACATCTCCAAAGGAGACTCCGCCACCTCGCTGGGCAACCAGTGCC
>JANEMJ010029529.1:0-43510 GCA_024361745.1 Cacatua alba
GCGGTGTTCAAGGCCAGGCTGGACAGAGCCTTGGGTGATATGGTTTAGCGTGAGGCATCCCTGCCCATGGCAGGGGGGTTGGAACTAGATGATCCTGAGGTCCTTTCCAATCCTAACTATTCTATGATTCTATGATTCTATATTAGAAGGAATTATGCTTACCCTTCATTAACTGTCCCCAACCAATCCCAACTGTCTTTGGTGACAGGAAGCATGGCTAGATGATATTTTATTTGGAATCAATGTAACTATATATTCCTTTTTGTTTCAACTGTTTGTAACTTTAACAGTACCATTTAAACTTTACTGAAAAGATGGTGGAATGCAAGATGGAGTGCTCGTGTACTTGGCACACAGTTAGTAGAAAGAAAAACATTGCTGAATTTTTCCTGCAGCATGAATTGCTCATACAAAGCTGAGTAAGCATCACTGCTGCACAGACGCACTCTGTGCAGAATCTGAGACAACTATCTAGTAAGACAAATGCGAGTACTGTGGACTGGCCATGTACGGATCTGTGCAGAAATAGTTACACAGATAGTTCTTCATCCTGAAAACAAAATAATGTTTTTCCTTCAGCTACAAAATGGTTTGCTGTTTGCAGGTGTTACTGTCAATGCAAATTTTGTAATGTTCAGCAACTCAAGCAGTAGTATGGCCTGCTAAAGTAGCAGTCACTGAAATAAATTTCTGCCTGCTATGGCTGATTACCCTAAGCAGCTCCAGACAACCTTTAAATTTTAACTCAAGATATGATAAGTGAAAACTGTAGAGAAGACATCTTACAATTTTGATATGAGTTAATAGATTATGTTAAAATGTAAAAGATAGTGAAGTCTTTAATCCAATTTTCTAACTCAGGCTTAAGCAACAATAAAGTCTGTTATGATTCTACCCTGATGAATTCTTTCAAATTACTTCTATTGTGAGGACAAAACCTAAGTCTGCTCATTTAGCAAGAACATCTCATTACCACATGCAGTACAAAAGAATAGGTCAGAGAGAGGGTGAAGAGAGAATATGATTTTTATTTTTTTTTCTATATGGCTTTGGTACTGAAATCTAAAGTGTGTTCTTTACAATTCAGGCAAATATATAGGCTTTAATACAGAAAAGCCTTTTGAAAAAGCCCTGGATAGCATATGTTATAAGAACACTTGGGAGGGGAGAGGGAAATGACAGACAATAGAATGCATTTTAACAAACCTATTTTTATACACATTTCTAAACAGTGAAAAAGGTCCTTAGCATAAATTTATCAGAGCACTAGAGAGGTCAACAGGTTTCCTTCATTTAATTCATTATGCTATTTCTACAATGAAATACTTTTAAAGAATCAAATTAAAATTTGTACATGAGACTTTAACTGCTTTTAAATTTGCTTTGTTCATTGTAAAATGCTCTGAAACTACTGTGCAATGAGGTTAGGCCAGTGGATGTGATCTGAACCACTAGAGACTGAACACATATTCGACATTCAATTCTGTTATTATTCATGATGAGTAGCACATAACTCTATGTGAAGTGTCATTAAAGAAGCTTTTGCCAAATGTTCTGAATGTAGGTTTTTTAAAAAATATAGTAAATAAAGACGACAGCAACAAATTTTGCAGAACACATTAATCGATCTATTTTCTTCTTACTTACTATTTATCCAAACATTCACAAATAAAACCTGCCATTGCACAAAATACAACCAATAAAACAGCAGGTCCAATAAAAAGATTGTTGTTGAATGCGTTATAAACAGCCTGATTAAAATATAAAAACCCCAAGCTAAAATAAGTAAATTGTTCTAAGAATGTCACTGCTAGGAAAAAAAAGTAAAAAAAATTGTGTGTGTTGCAGAGGACACTGACAAATACCTGGTATATTCAGTCAGCCTATGCTTTCTCTAATCACTGATCTAGAGGGTCAAATCCAAAGGTATTTAACAAGAGAAATGCACTGTGATTACAGAAAAACAATTGAACGAGTCACTGCTTTTCTGTGGTGTGTTGACCCTGGCCAGCAGCCAAGCACCCACAAAGCTGCAATGCAGTCACCCTCTGCCCCTAGAAATACAGAAGAAAGGAAGAGGGGAAAACGCAAAGAACAAACACACCAAAACTTGTGGGTTGAGATAAAAACAATGTAATAGGTGAAAGAAAGAAAAAAACAAAACAAAAACAAAACCCAAACCAAACTGAAACAACAACAAAGTAAACAAACAAACAAAAAAAAACACATGAAAGAAAGGACATCCTCCCACAGGCAGAGTGATGCCCAGCCAGTCTCTGAACAACAGCTACTTGGAAGCCAAACCCACCCCACTTCTTCCTCTAATGTTATGAGTGTGATGTTATATGGCATGGGATATCCCCTTGGTTAATTCGGGTCAGCTGTCCTCACTGTTGCTTACCCTCCCGGCCTCTTGACCAACTCCAGCTCACTGGCTCTGGAATAGACTGAGAAAAATTATAAAAAGAAATGGCTCTGTGCAAGCACTGTTCAGCAACAGCCAATACACAGGTGTGTTATCAACACTCTTTTAGCCACGAAACCAAAACACTGCACTATGTGCAGCCAGACCGAGTATGTAATTCCACAGTTGTGGCACAATCTCCACTTCTAAAGATTCTGGTGAATTTAGAAGTGCCTATTTCATCAAGAAGAGGTATGCTATATGTCTATTAAAGCTGGAAATAGGAGGGTTTTATTATTATTATAAAGTATAGATGAAACCTTGTCCTGGGTTCAGCTGTAACAGTTATTTTAATCCTTCTTAGTAGCTGGTGCAGTGCTGTGTTTCAGCTTTAGTCTGAGAGCAATGCTGGTAACACACCAATGTTTTAGTTGTTGCTAAGTAGCACTTACCCCCATCAAGGACTTTTCAGTCCCTCATGCTCTGCCAGTGAGGAGGAGCACAGGAAGCTGGGAGGAAGCAGAAACAGGACACCTGACCCAAACTAGCCAAAGGGGTATTCCATACCACAGCACGTCATGCCCAGTATATAAGCTGGGGGGAGTCACCCAGAAGGCCCAGATCACTGCTTGGGTTGGACTGGGTATCAGTCGGCGCCACCACATCGAACCTACATGAAATTAAGACTAAAATGATATACTTCAAATTTTTTCAATTAAATAATCATTATTATTATGAAGACCTGACATCTTTAGCTAGTCATCCATATTAGAGAAAACCTAATAGGACACAGAAAAAAAAAAGTTACGTATTTTAAAGACTAGCAAAGACATTATGTTTACACCTACAAATGACAGGTTAAACTGCATGACGTAAATGGCAACCAGTTGTAAAAACAGCAAGGGGATTTTTATCTTTAATTATCAGCAATTAAAGATTGGTGTCCTTCAATAAAAGAGTTTAGGCATAATTTTTTCTTGATAGGGAAAAAAAACCAAAACAAGTGACCAAGCAGACACTATTATTGCACTAAATATACTGGTGTCAAAAAGCAAGTGCTAACAAGTCACTATGAAAATAAAAAATAAGGGCTCACAACATTAAGAACTTAATCAGGTTACTTTATGTTTAGTATTTAAAACAAAGTTAACCAACAGTTTGTTGTTTTTATATAATGCTACTTTTTAGAGAAATAAAATTGAACTTTAAAGAAATTAACTGAAACATGTATTTCTCTACTGTTCAATAAGCTGTTAGTATAATGGTACTATTACCTCTAAAAAAGGCAGACATCCTCTCAAGCCAAATACTTGGCTTAGTATTCAAAGAAATTAAGTCACCCCAAGTGGCCCTCCAATGAATCCTGTTGGCAGTTTAGGAAGTAGTCACCAGCACTGACATATATCTTCTGACTTCCAGTTTTATTTTCTTAAGAAGGTATAAACCACCTCTTCTTCAGGAATAATACTGCTCTTTGCTGTCTTATGCAAGAACTGCATTGCAATTGGCAGCACCTATAGTAATCACTTTGTCTTGAGTGAATGAAGTTACTAGAAAATGAGATTTTGCAAGGAATTAGCATTTTGCACACATTTGATAAGGGCCATTAATATGCCAATCAGTGTGCATTATTCCAATTGCCTACAATCGTTTTCACTCAACTTGTTTGACCTGAATTAGATGCATGTCCACACTACTGCCAATGGAAAGACACTGGGAAATGAATGTTTCTGTAAATAAAAAATCTAAGTAACTAACTAAATAAAATAGCACTGCTGTTATCTACTGAATATAGCAGAGCAACCTTGATTCTGTGAATTCAGTGAAGTCGAGGCAGATTGATAGTGATGCAACAGGGACACAACAGGTAAAATCCAGCTCACAGAGCTTCTTGCAGGAAGATGAGCTGAGTTTACAAATTCAATGGATGGCAAAGACATGGAAACAGGATCATGCTCTCTGCACTGGCCCTATAGTGGGAAAAGAGTCATGCAGAACAAAAAAAACATGGCAAGGGTCACTCCAGTTTGGGATTAGTTACGGCCTCTTGCAGCTGTGTCTGGCACAAACTGTGACTTCCAATGAGCCACTCTCTGACAGGAGAGGGTCTCTCTGATAGGAGAGTGGCTCCACGATAAAAAGGAAAACAAGGGTCAGTTATGATCTCGTCCCCAAGCCACAATGCATGGCCCTCAGAGGAAGCTGTGTATTTGTGCTTCTGTTCACATTTTTCTAGTGTGTCTCATTTTGAGCTGAAGACTGCATCCTCAGTTGGAAGAATGAATGCAGCAAAATATCAGAAAGCAGAGGACCAACACATATTGGACAACTAATACAACACACAAGACAGATCATTAAAAAAGGGGGGTGAAGAAAAATAAAAGGAAGAAAAATATATAAATTTGATTAGTTCAAATGGACTACATGAAGAGGTAAGAACTTTTAAGTGCAAAACGTAGGAAAATGCAAGGAAGAGAGTGCAGCATCTAACAAAAAATATTTTCCTACTAGTTTGCCTAACATCGTGAATCTATTATAAAAAGCTATGTGATTTCAAATGGCAGACTTCTTATGAGAACTGACCATTTGTAAGAGAGTGATGGTTAACAAGTGATCACTGGCAATGGTCTCATTTATTTTCTGCTCCATAGACAGCTGTCTTGTCCTTTTAGGCACCATTCTCAGTTGCAAGAGGCAGTCATAATAACTTACCTCATTGGGTTGTGTTGCTTCCTGTTCTCAGGTATAACCTCCATTCCCCTGAATCAGCAAACAGTGCATAACATTTACACAGCTTAGACTACAAAACTGAAAATGAACTGTGCTTTTTTGAATTTTTTGTTTTAGCTAGAAAAATTAAAAGACAGAAAAATGTCAGACATCTGGAATACAGAATACTAGCTTCAGAATTCAAAGCCTATTGAAATTAAAGCTGCTGCTTCTTCCTGTCTTATTCTGGCAGAAGAAGAACGTGCTTGCAAGCACAGAACTGAAATACAACAACTGTATCTGGCCTAATGCACCAGCTATTATTCACTCAGCAGCATTTGAAAGCCAGAAGCTCCTGCATCAGTGCCAGCTAATTTATGATGAAAAAAGCATCCAAGTTTAACCTTCTTTCAGAAGAGAGATTTTGTGTTGGTAATATACGGCTGGCTTGAAGCCTGGACACTCATCGGTGCCCTGTGCAGGAGCCATCCATTGGTTATGGATCAATTCTAGACATTGCCTTCAAAAACATACTTTGAACACCGAAGCAAAATGCTTGTTGTTGATAAGCACAGAAAACAAGCACATATGGTACTGAGAGAACAGCTAAATTGACTCTGCACAAATAAAGCAGCACTTGCACTGTTTCTCTACCTTCCACTGTGATTTTAATCTAAAAAAAAAAAAAAAATTACTAGTACGTGAAACAAAATACATAAGCATCTATTTTGCATCATAAATAATGCTATGTTTAGGCTCACGTAAGAGCTGAGCTTTTCATTATGTGGAGTGTGGTGGACTTTTAAACCAGACTGTGAGTACGTATTTTTCAGTTAATAGTGAATTGTTAAAAATGAGCAGGAATGTGGTATTATTTTAGTCTTAACAAACAGTTATTATAAGAAGACAATTACATTCTGATTTCTTTATTAAAAAAACCTGGTAATACCCTTGCCTTATTTATTTGTGGTGCATGCCATTTTGAATTATAGTGTCAATAACCTATAAATTAAGTAGCATGCTGTTCTGAAAGCACATGCCATGCAGTAGGATTTTCTGAGAAATTAGACAAATCAGCTCTGTTGATATTTGAGCAGAATTTATAGTCTCTTTAATAACCTGAAAAATGCTCAGCTCTTTTAACAAAGCACTTAGGAAAAGGACTGGGGATAAATGAACTTTACCACTTGCTAGCCTGACAGTGACTAATCACTGACAAAACCTTTAATAACGTTCCTGGGAGCCAAAAAAAAAAGAACATAAAGTTATTAAAAAGTATTTTAATACTACATACTCTGTATATATCTTCTAAAAATGATTAATAATTATACTATATAGACCCCTTTGAGAAAGGCAGAGCATAAATGGTTTTCAGACAGAGTAAATAATTCATAATTCTTTATCTTGAACCACTAGGTTTTTTATACTAAATACTCCCTTAAAATGAAATTTCCTATCCAACGTCTAAAATGCTTGCTTGTCCTGGCAGACACTGGCATATGCAAATACCAAAGCTCCTCTGGCATCAGTTTTTAACAATGTTTTGAAGAAAAATGAAATATGATGTTCTATGTTTTGTTCTTTCTTAACATGCTCAATAAATTGTTAAACTTTGCTCTTAATCAAGGCTAACTGGTAAACAAGTTTGCAAAGCTTATGAGTTTGCTGAATTTAAAATGGCAGTGCTCAGGACGATCACATGTGTGTGTATTTACGTTTCACTGCAAGTCTGGTTAGCATGTAAGGATGTCTTAGGTGCATCCCAAAGTTAGACCCTACAACCATGCAGACATAGGTGGGCTAACTAGGCTGTGATAAAGCTTAAACTTTCACTGATTTACAGGGCTCTGGGGAACCATCCCAGTGCCAGAAGCCACAGATGAGAGTAACATTGTCACTGCATCTCCCAGCCTTTACGTCTTGTACGTGTTGCCTCTGCTGAGTGGCCTACTCAGCAGCTTCAGAAATGGCGAAAATAAAATTTTTAAAAGATAAAAGTGTTCACACACTTCTATCTCCATCTACTATTCAAAATAGAGCTTCAGAAGACTGGAACAAGATAAAGTAACGTTTCAGGAATTACATTAACAGATTTCTAGAACTCCTAGTAATGCACTCAATTTTTTTCTTTTTTGGGGTGCCTTCTGCCGATAGGAAAAAGTCCTATATACAAATTATTTTTTAAAGAAGTTTTCCACAAAACAATCTTTTCTACAGTGTCTTTTCAGTGTCTTTTTGACACTGAAGTTCCCAGAATATATTAAAATAGATTGTCTCAGATTGGTTTTGGATACCATGAATCCCTTGCGAGAAATAAATGCATTTAAATAATGTGCCTCAGCATTCACAGTCCTAAGAAAGTGAACCAATGCAATTCTACTGCACATTCAAACACATGCAATATTCTCAACTAGCGTTTCTAAAGAGTTTATCACAACAGCAGAACTATCATGTATCACAACTGTTATTCTTAAAAAGAAAAAAGCAAGTGTAAACCCCTTCTTAACACTCACATAGCCTCAGTAATCCAATAATCATTTACACACAGCAATCCTAAGTATTTTGAAGCATACTTTAAGAATAAGTTAGAGCATTCCTAGAGAAACATCAAGCTAAAAACCTATCACTATAATATTTGCCAAACAAGTTCCATAAAGTGGAGTCATAAAATAGGTGGGCTTTTTGATAAGCTGAGGCATTTCTTCAACTTTAAAACAGATCTTAGGATAATAACATGTTATGCTCAAATCAATTAAATCACGGATTTGCTTCTTTGTTTCATCACATTATTTCATAAGTTTTCTATAATGCTCTGAATAAATCTGGAAGGTCTTGATCAGTCTTGCCCTGCCACATTTTCTTAGCAGGTAAAATATTTTTGCTATTTTGTACCAGTCTTGAACAATACCTGATGATTTAGAAAATAAATATATATACTCCTCATTCAACCATGCAGTTCTTAATTTTAAATAAAATATCATTTTGAGGATCCTACATGGCATTCAGTTAGACTTGATCTCAATCATGCTCTATATAAGCCTAAATAACAAAGATATGATTATAGAAATGTAATAGGTAAGTAACAATATAACTATAAAAATTAATTAAAAGGGGGAAGTGACTTGTTAAGTCTACTGTTCTATAACATGTGGTCCTGATGGAAGGCTGTCTTACTCATTGTTAACTTTTTACTTATCTGGTAGCATTTTTGTCTTTGTATCTAGCTATTCACATCTTTCGAGCTTTTCTTTAGACATTTTAATATAAAAATCACCTGTTGGTAGCTGAGTTCATGCTACAATAGCCATCATTTCATAGGAACCACATAAACTTCCTTAAGTGGTATATAATGGCTTCCTAATAGCATTACTCTGGGCCTGAGGGATAAATTAGATTTTTAATTATTACATTCGTAATTTAGAAAAGGAAATGACAATTAGATTTGTTTAATTTAATCTTCCAGATAATGTGGGATTTTCCCCACTAGTATATTTGTACATGTGTTTGGGTTTTGAACATTTTTTCTGTGCTTACTTCTCTAATAATGTCTATTTTATAGCACTAAAAAAAGCTAACAATAATCAATTATTATTCTCTACTTTTAGAAATCTGGTTTTATGAATCTTAGGCTAAACTTCATTAGCTGATGATGGTTTTAATTATTACATTGTTTACATTTATGTATCCATGTAGTGATTTTAATACTATGTGAGAAAGCCGGAAATACTGGAATATAAAAATTGAACTAGAATTGGCTTTAGAACACATTCTGGGGTTTCCAAGTATCTCCAAAATATGCTCTAGCTCTTAATTTTTTTCTTCAGGATGGCTTCAGTTTTGCTGATTTCTGAGAGACTATTGGAAATCATTCAGTGATAATCCCCTACTCTTAAGAGTTGATTTTGGGGGATACCCTCCCCCTCCTTTCCCCAATACACACTACCATTGCACTCAAACCAACATATTTCAAAAACAAAATAACACAAATCCTTGATCAGTTGCTAGAAAAAATTCATAACAACATCAAGAATTTGATTTCTCAGACAGAGATACAAATAGGAGGAGGATCCTATTCACAGGGGCAAGTTCTTGCAAATGAAGATTAATTTTCATAAAATCTTTTATAGTTATTGGGGTTAGAAAGAGAAAAAAAAACCCCAAACCTTTTTCAGAGGGCAAACTGAAACACTGAATCACTCTCCTGCTCTGAACTGCCACTGAAGTAATCATTTTCTCACTGACAAGAGAAGGAGTTTAATGGGAGTAATCTCTTAAGAGCACAGCAAGCACAACTTCTGATATGTGCAAGGGAGGGAGGACCCCTCATAGCAGGGGCAAGGAAGAGAAGCACCCACAGAAGTGTATCACATGGGATAATTCAATCAAGAAAAGTGGTGCTGAAAGAGCAGGGAAGGAGCCATTCACTTAATGCTCTCTGAGGAAATCAGGAGGAAGACAGAAATTACAGAGATACCTCTTGGGAAGCAGCACAGGTTGGAGGGATGGTTGGAAAAACTGCTCCCCCCCCTCAGAGCTAGGCAAGGTTGTGACAGCAGTTAACATGCTCCTCAAATCTACAGTATTTCACCTCCTAGTTTGTACTACCACTTCTTTTACAAAAAGTGGAACATGCTATCAAAATCTCCCACATGAATCTTATTCCTGCAGAACCAATGCAGCTCTTCTTCTGGCATTAAATGGCATGCATTGGAACAGCAAACACTCTTGATACACCCACACTCGATGTATTATAGTAAAAGATGAGAGTCCTTACTAATTTGTGCTTGAAATGATCCTCAGTGTGTTCAAGTTAACTTAGATCTAAGGGGTTGTAGGGCTCAATATCTAGCAAAATAGTTGTGAAAATATGACAATTAACAGCAAACAGTACCGGGCATAAAAAATGAAGAAAGAAATCTATCTGTTGCAAAAGAAAATAAGGAAGTATTTTATAAAATATAGTATGACCATTTCCAGACTTTAGATTGATTACGCAGGTGAGATAAAGTCAGATCTTCTGAAATGCTTCTTCATAGCAGAAAATGTATCTGAGAAGCCTGAAAAGCCTTAATTAAATTTGGTTATAAACCCAAAAGTATGCATTACCTGGAACATTCTGATGCTTTCAGATTCTTGAAGACAGTAACAGATTAAGGCAGCAGGTCCTGAAAGATGTGCTACATATACAGAAAAGCTGAAATTGCTTCTGGATTTGCACACATACATCTGATTTTATGAAACTTAAATGCTGAATATGTGGACTTTTTTCCATCTTTCCATCCTGTATTCCTCTGGTTATGAAACCAGAAGTTTTATTCTGCTTATTTTGGAGAGGAAAAAAAAGGTTAGAAACTGTTCAATATTCACAGTTTAAAAGTTTCCAAATAGTATTATATACATAATTTTCTACTTGCTATTTTCAACCAAAGACTGTAACAGAAATAAGTGGGATTTTTTAGAAACCAGTTCTGAAGACTAGGAGTTCACATTCTGCAGTTTTGGCTAAACTTTTTGTGCCAGAAGATGATTGGTTGCTCCTATCCTTTAATTCCAGGAATTCATAAGCTTGAAGAGAGGAAAAGTTCTTGCCAAAATTAAATCATCTTCATACTTCATATTTCTCCCAACTATCATGTATTCAAGAACATAATCCTAAATTTAAGAGACAATCAGTCCTCTGAAACAAAAAAAGTTACCATTAACCACACTAAAAGCACTCTCACTGCATGTTATGTATCCTTAGATTACTGTTCAGCAGAATAACGAATATCTAGGCATGACTAGACACTCTATCCTGCTTGTAAAGAATACTAACAATAAAGTGTTAAGTATTAAATAATGTGGGGAAAAAAAGTTGTGAATATGTTTTCACATTTGGATCCCCAGAAGTAGCTATTTCTGACCTGCCTATGTATATTATTGATAGGAATTATATTATTCTTCCTAATGAAGAGAAACAGAAGTGAGGGTAACTTTGTACAAAAGTCTCTTCATGTTATGGTATTAGAGACAAAATTAAGGACATATTAATATTTATGGTTGTACTTTGTTGAAAGTTTTTTTATAAATTCTGATTATTGTTGACCTTTTATTCAAAAATAATTTTTTTTTTGTTTCTCTTTACCCTTTACAGACGGGTAAACCAGTTATTTATTTCATTTGCAGTATGTGCCAATTAAAAATATTATTTACTCTCATACTTTGCTATTAAAATGGAACAATTTTATGTTGCCTAGAACAGAAGGCTACTTTATATACCTAATACACATGAATAAACAAAGCAATCACATATGAAAATTATTCTTTATTCTACTATTTTCTTTAAACTTCTCTGCCCTTTTTTCTTAGCATTGCTTCATATATTGTGAAAATAAAATCATTTTTACTGAATTCTTACAACTCTAGCAGGATTTTATGGTCTTTCATTTCTATTCAAAGCATTTCACCAGCTAATTTTTTTAATAGATTATTGTGCCCATTCACTAGATTGCTGGCACAAAGAGGAGGATAAGCTATGGCATTCAACATTCCTAGTTTTACTTACTGCTTTAGTTTTGTTTGGATGAAAATACGATGCAAAGTGTCTTCCTTGAAAAATCCATTAGATTATATAAAGTTGTATTTTCCAACTTATGAGACAATTTTAAAGAAATACTCTTTCTCTAAGTCTGTTCTCTCTTATGATCATCTTAAAATGAAAAATAATAGAAGAATACATTATTTCAAACATGCGTTTGAAGAACTGTGTAACTTCTGTTATGATGCAGAAATTGTAATTCCCATTCTTGTTTTTTAATTTGAACTGTACTTTTAGGCCCTATCTGTGTTTTTTGGTGTCCAGTGCAATTTATATACATATATTTGTGTATGTAGTGTTTATTAAGTAACAATTAAAAAAAATTGCCTTTTCTCAAACACTTCAACCCATTGGGTGGTGTTTATTGATAGAAAAGGAAATGTAAGAAAAAAAAAATTGCTAAACTGGGAGAAGGCTGCAGAACTGATTCTCTGGCTTGTGGTTGCTTTGTTTCGTTCTTGTTTGTTGGGTTTTTTCCCATGGGAATTTAAACACTAATACAAATGAAATACATATATATAAAAAAACTACTCGGATACCACTATTTTCCCTTCTCTAAATGTTATCATTCATGCATGCAGCTTCCTTTTGACCCCACAATTTTCTAGCCTGTCCGAAGAGTTACCCAGCTTACCAGAAAGTTTACAGTCTATCATCACTTGGAATATCACCTTTGGGGCTAAGCAAGTCAGTAAAATAAGTTTCCCACATCTTGGGTGAATACCAGGTTAAGATGAGAAATAGCTGCTTCTATACACTGCCTGCTCCTGAATGCAAATCAGACTGGTTCCTAAGGGAAAGGCTCCCAGTGGTATCTCCTTTCTGTAGGATGGTTGCTTTCTCTTAACTTGGGAGAAACCTGCATTAGAAAAAGTCATTCTTTCCTACGATCTTCAGAGCTACCTATCTTTCTCCAGTGACTGCATTACTAACTTAAACACTCTATTTTTGTAGAACAGACCTGAACTGTGGAGTCAGGCATCTGCAAGCTCCATGGAGAGATGCTCTGAGTTAAGCATCTAGTCAAGAACAAGTAACTAAAAGAAAGGTCTGACAACTAAGCATCTCAACATCTCTACACACATATAAAATAATCTTTCCAGAAATAATTTCCAGCACTTATTTCTACGGAATATTAAAAAAAAAAAAGCCAAAAAAATCAAGCAACAACTTGCCAAGTACTTTTAGAAAGCTCCCTGTTTTAGATCCTCATGTTTGTAAGATGTAGAGGGCTTTGCTTTTTCATTACAAATGCATGCAGAATACATGAGTAGCGGTAAAACAGCTAGTGGTTAATTGGCATTTGCCTAACAATTAGTGGAACTTTTGAAGCAGCCTGGATATTGTGAGTGTTCTTTTATGTGAGCTGGTGAGTTGTTTGTCATCATTTGCTGAATTTGTTGCATTATATAAAGAGACAATTTTGCCTGCATGCTACTTTGGGATCAAAGCAATGACTCACAAGCACTATTTGTCTGTTTGCAACAAGTCTTTGTACCAATATTCTTACTGAAGATATGCGAGCTCCCAACAGGATGCAGAATTTTGATGGTGCTTTTTTCATTCTCTAACTATTTCATGGCAGGTCACCAAATATTTTTGTAAGTGGGTCATTGAGCCCATTCACAGTGTTTCTTTTTTTCCCCTATTTTTATCCAAGATTTTTCATTGCATAAATAGCCTCCTGAGAAAGAGCTGCAGAGATGGCATCATCAATGCATGGATATATTTATCTGTGTTGTCTAATACCAGAGAATAGTGTCTGAGGATGAAAATTAGAATAAGAAAATACCCAACTGCCTGGACAGAAGCTCAGTGTATTTTTAATGAGTTTGCCTGATCTGAAATATTTAAACACACACAGAGAAAATATCCTTTCTGGTGAGAAGACAGAGGGATATAGGTATTTTAATTTTCATAGGCTGATTTGGGAAGTTTTAGTTCCTTGTTAGTGCATCATATCTATTACTTCCAGGGCTTTAAATTTTAGGTCATACCCATGTCATTTGGCAGAAATTTTCAGCTACTGACATCTGAAAGAGAAAGGTTCCAAGTTCCCTTCTACTTCCAGGTTCCTAACTCCCTCACTCCATAATCTGGATTTTAAAAACATCTTGTTTACACAGAATTTTGAAGAAGCTAAGACTTTTCAAATCAAGTGAAATAAATGGTGTGAATTTGGGATAAAAAAGCCCAGATCTTTTTTGACAGTTTAATACCAGAAGACTTCATATGAAATTATTGCTAGTCTGTATCGGTGTTTCTTCTGCTATCACCCAGATATTTAAGATTGGAATAAGTACAATAAGTGCACAAATACCTACTGCTTTGCTATTCTGGAAAAGGGACTAATGGAAAAGGTGGCTACAGAAGAGACATACAAGTGTGTATAAATACTCTCTAGCTGCACCATAACCACCATCTGCTGAAGTATAGGCCTACATAACAATTTATGTGGTAAGGTTACTTTTGTCTCACTCCCTCCTCTTCAACTCTTCTGTTTTTCAATATTTTGTTGTTTTGCTTTAGGTTTTTTTTTGTTTTGTTTTTTTGTTGTTTTTTTTAAAACATTGGAGAGTTAGAGAGCAGAATTATCCTTATCTTACAAATGAAGAAACTGGAACAGAGAAACTGAAAATCCAAGACACAGAGAAAACATTTTTAGAATTAATAATAAAGAAGTACATGGCTCCCAGCCCTAAGCTCAGCATGCTGTAAAGTGAATGTTTTCACCAATGATCTGAAAGTAAATAGAAAATCACTGATAATAAATCTTACAGATGACTGATCCAATGAGGATAAAACACCAGGCATACAAATCCACTTAGTATTCTGTTCTTTTTTCTTCAAATAAAATTCTTTATCCAAAGCAAAGCACAAATTTATATATGAACAGTAATTGAAGCTATAGCTACAGAATGTATGCGAATGTGAGAAGAGCAATGGGGCAGTACACTACAAATCAATGACTAAAAAAGCCCTGGGGGTTTGAGGGCTTTTTTATAGCAAGAGAAGATTCTCGTGTGATAGACTGATGGTGTCTTTGGGTATATAAGAAGGAAGCAGTTTGTAAGAAAAAGAGGATGACATGGTCCCTACTAAGAACATTGCCATCCATTCTGAGGTTTTTATTTTAAAAGATTATCAGTGTGAGTAAGGGATAAGCCAAAAAAACCCCATAGCAACTCAGGAAAATGACAGAGAAGAAACAGCAAGAATCATCTCTCCTATTTTCAGATGTTGCCAGTGTAGACAGCTAAGTTATACGTCTAGGTCTCCCTTTACTGTCAATGCTAATATCTACTACCTTTTAGGCATACACATTTAATAAAAGTAATCCTATTCTTTAGACTTTGGAGCCCAAGTCTCCTGAGATTTTGCAAAAAGAAGACTGAGACACGACTTAATAGAAATATAAAAATACTCTTCTGATCACAAGAACTCACTTATTTAGCAAGGAAAAGTCATAACAACAAAAGCAAGGCAGCTATAAACTAGAGTGAGACAAATTCAAATTAGATGTAAATCATGATTTTGTTCTTTTTTAAAAAAGTAACGATGATACTTTAATCTAATGATGATACTTTACCTTAATGTCTAGTGCATGATGTTAATATAACCCCACTAAGAAGTAGATTTAGTAGCTTAAAATTTAAGTGAGAAATTATTTTATTTCACAAAACATCCTTGCCTAATGAACGGCAACTTTGAAGATGCTATATTATTACAATTTCAATGGACATAGGTTATCTTTTAGCCTGCCAATAAAGTGAACTGAAGTTTATGTTCTAGTCTAGGACCAAGAGATGCCTCATTTTAAGTTTCCTCATGTGCATTAATAATTATATATATGTTTCTATGTACAGCAAGTGAATGGTATAGCTAACTGAATCCACAAGTAGCAGTTACCGGGGAATATACATCCTTATAGAGCAAGAATTAAACTGGCAGCACTAAAGAAAGTACTAGCATAGGAAACCACTCATCATATTTGGCCGTTTAGAATTTCAGATTTGTGGAAGCCCCTTTTCTGACAAGGAAGGGCTAATTCTTATTTTCATGCAATTTTTCTATTACGATGCAATTACTTTATTTTGTAGCTATGTTTTTCCTGAACAAATTTTTCCTTCCCTTATATACTGAAGTCCAGGCACTGGGATGTGTTCAGTTCAGCTTCCTGCATTTCATGTCCTAAACAGAGGCAGATAATCACAATGTTGTGAATGTGTACTGCTGTTACTCACTTTTAAAAGTGATTATCAAGTGCTAACTTCTGATCACCTATACAACAATCAGAACAATTTTTCCCTTCATCTTGTCCTGCACAATTCATTTAGGATGGCAGTTCAGCTGCCTTCCACTGTGGCATTACATCAACAGCTCTGTAAGAAATCGTACTTCTCTCAGAATCTCTGTGAGATGTTGCCTTTTTGTTACAGCAACACAAACCACTAATTCCATTTAAATGAAATGTGTTAAATTGCATAACAAAGTGGATATTAGCTTTGCCTATGATTTCCTCTGAATGCATGCTACAACTAACCCAGTTTTCCTGGTGTCTTTCATATGGATTCTGTGTTACTTACTGCAGCTGTAGCTGAGGATTATTTTATTCTGCTGGTGAGTAAATTTTTTTATATAAAATAAGTCAAAGTTCTTGGAAATAAAGAGAAAAATTAATAGACTAAATTTCTAACATATTTCAAGAGGACTGGGGGAGGGGAATTCAGGGTTTAAATTGAAGCCTGGTAAAGAAGCCCATATACCTTTAAAAGTAATAATTTTTAGAAATATAAACAATGTAACACAATCTAATGTTACTACTAGGCAAAGAATATAAGACAAAATAATTACACTGCTGCTATTCCATGAATATTCACATTTATATGTTCTTCCTGACACTGAAGTAAATGAAAAAGATAAAAAGGATTTACACAGAATCTAGCCCTTTCCTATAAGATGATTTCAGAAAGAGAACTGAAAAAAAAAATAAAACCATTATATTTAAATATAAGACACGATTATAAAGACAGTAACTGATTAGACCACAAGTGTAAATTATGGAAAAAAAAAAGGTTAAAATCTGCACCTTAAATTGGATTTTTAACTGATTTGTTACAAGGAACCAATGGATGTAGAGAAATGTCATGGAATGAACAACAGAGAATAAAGAATGAATTTGTAACAAGCATTTTCAGTATCTAGTTATTTAATTTTAAGACAACAGTACAGGCAAATTCATTGTATCTTTTAAGCTGAGCGGTTCAGTTCATAGTGGAACTTATATGCATTTGCCTACTATTAAATGCCTCACAATGTCCATAAAAAGGACTTTGCCATGGGAATGCAAAGAAATTAAATTAAGAGAGCTCAAAACAAACAGGTTCACTGGCAACTTAATAGGCCTCCTGCGCGAAACAAAATAAAATGCTGAAATGAAGAATTACTCTAACCTTTAAAGCCTAACACAGTTATGATAACATGGTGATTATTTCTTGTTATTGTTTGTTTTTTGTTATTGTTGTTTTTGTGGTTTTGGTTTTTGTTTGTTTGTTGCTTTGTTTTGGTTGGTCGGTTTGGGGGTTTTATTTATGTTTGTTTCAAGGAAGAAAACCTGTTTAAATCCCAGTCTTATAAATACTTATGGACAAGGATAGTTTTGCACACATGATTAGGTCTTCTGAAATCAATGGACCCACTAACATTCCTAACTGTTTGCAAAATCAGACTGCATATCCTGTAGGAACCACTTCCCAAATGTAAAATCCAGTAGCTGTAATTTTAATGTTTACCATCTGCCAGCAAAGTAGGCTTTATCTAAAAATACTAGACTATTTATGCACTTTCCACTAGAGAACAGGTTTTTCTATTACTTATTTCTCTGATCTAAAGCTAAAGGACGTGAAACTGTCTTCTCCAGTTGCAACCACATCTGTATTACAGGAGGAACAACTTCTCCAAATGGCAGCCTGTTTATCAAACTGAAAGGCAGAGTTAAGAAGCATGTCGTCCTGCAGTAAGCAAATCTATCAGACCACAGGACAAGCACCATAGCACAGCATCTCTTTTACAGTAAACTTTGCCAGTATAAAAATTTTCACAGGTAAGTAAATGAGATCACAGGAGTTAAGAATGAAAAACATAGCTAAGAAAATGACCCAAACTTGAAACTTTATAAAATAGGGTACATTAGTATTAAATGAAAATTCCAAATACCTGAATCGTGATATAAAGACACAGGATATAGTAAGATATATATTATTATCTAAGATGTATTTTACTTTTGATATAAAGATATTTGTTATATTACTAGGTTACAGTAGCATAAAGGAAGTAGCTATGCTCAGCCCTAGATAGAAGGTGGTCAGTGAGAGGTACCATACAATTAGCACAACAGTAATCTTTTAAAATATTAAATTAGAGCTTTAAGAGGCTCTGTTCTGTGGCCTTATGTAGAGCATTAATTATGTTAAATTTCTGTTCAGCCATTGACAGAAGACACAGGAGTGAAAAAAGCTAAACTTTCTACATTAAAATATCAGTGTCAGTTTGAAGCCCTATTAGCGGTGGAAAAGTAATTTTTTGTCTTGAATACTGAAAAACATGAGTCAGTTCAACCTTTCAATACATTTCTAATGTGTTCTCAGTCAGTTCAGGAAGCTTTTTTACTTCAAATATTTTTTAACGTAACAAGTGAAAATCAAATTGGAAATGTTTTGTCTTGGGTTATTTTCTCCCTGCCAGGTTTTTACCATCCTGCTCTGCTTATGAGACTTTTCTTATGCATACCATCTGAACACATACACAGCAGAGAGTAAACAGTTTAAAGAAGTGAATTCTCTACACTGGGCCTCAAAATACTCCCTTTGGTAGTGATGAAAATGACATGTCCACATAAGCTCAAATGAAGGTATTAAGGTATTAAAGGAGCTTGACCAAACTTCGAGACTTCAGAGAAGATTTTAAGAGTAGGATTCCTCTTCATCTAGCTTTACCAAGGTTAAGGACCTTGCTGAATCTTATCATCTGGATTCTTCTTTTAGTCAGTCAGCAGAAACTGCCTAACGGCAATTCTGCCCATTTTTTAGGCAGGCTGAGTTATGAGCCTTTGTTTTATTACTGTGATGCAGTTAATATAAGAGGTTACTATAAGAATCTCAGAATTTATGAAATGAATGGTTAAGTAAAATATAGTTACTTATTTTCTGCTAAATTTTACAGCAGCTACATACATGTGAATACTGGATGAGCATCTACACAGTTAAAAATGCAGAATTTGTAAGACAGATTTTATACAGGATCTTCAGAACTCTTACATAATCCTGCACTGGACAATACAGCCAAAGGACTGGCATTTGTAACTAATATCAGTATGTTTTGAATGATGTACCCTTTCATATTGTTGTCCTATTTCCCAAGCAAACTCAGTGGTAGAGTGGCATGCAGTATAATCAGTGCTATAAAAAGGTACAATTATCTTATTATCATGACTGTGTACCCAGGAATTTGATGTCTGGAAAAAGGAGAAAATTAAAAAAACAAGCAGAAGGAAACGAAAATAATCTTGAGGACGACTGAGGTTCTTTCTATCATTGGAATAGCTAAGAAGCAAGAAGCCAAGTATCCCTGCACGTAGATCATCTGGATGCTAGTTTTAAAGTATTCCTCATTTACGTCTTTCAAAATAGCTCCCTCTACAGACACATTTACACCGAGATAGGAGTGGGGCTATTTCTTTCCCGTTGTGTTTTTTTTCTTTCACTTTAGATTTACACTTCTCAAATCAACACAAGATGTCTCATTTATGAGGATGGGAATATAAACTTGACAAAAAAGAAATTGTTAATGCCATTTAAACCTGAAAATAAATTTTACTGCAAGAAAAAACAATTGACTGAGATTGCCAATAGATCTGCTGTGCTCAAGGCTAGACAAATATTTATACTATGTACACAGATCATCATCAACCACATTTCTAGTTCAAGTCTAAGCTGACACTACAGAAGAACAATAAATACACTTAACGATAATGGTGTATCTGGATGTCTATTCCATTTCCACTATTAGTGGTCTTTAAGATCAGAAGTAATTTTGTTCTTGTTCACCTTACTTTCTTTGGTAAAACGCTTATTTCAATTCCCACTTTATTTGCTACTTAATCTCTCATAAAGACTCATAGTCACTTTATATTTCATTTACTATTTCAGAAAAAAAGAAAGCAATACCAATGGCCTCTAATACATTTTAGTACTGGGGCTCTCACAGTGAAGCTGTTACACAAACCTAGATTATTTCAATGATTAAATAAATGTAAAATGGGCACGACTTTTAAAAAACATGTAGTGGAAGAGATATTGTTCTATTTTTACAATATCTTTCTAAAACATTCTTTCCACAGGAGACTCTTAAAAGCTTCCTATAAACTATAGGCTTTGTCTCCTTTTGTTCAATAACTCTTCCAACTTCCCAGAAACATCACCAAAATCTGGTTTGGTAAATCAGTCCTTCTGACAGTTAAGCATTATTAGTGGAGGGTACAGCAGCTGGATAACCAAACACTGAAAGAAAATGCTAACTTGCAATAAAATATTCATTGTAGATTGCAAATGAAAACATCATTTCCATTTTTATTATTTCCATAAAATGAAACATTACTGTAAATTTTTCAACAGCGATAAGAACAGCAAGAGATCAATCAGTTCCCTCAATACTGTGTTCTGATGGGAAAGGATAAATTAAAAGATCCCTATCAAATCAAGGATATAATTCAGTATACTGTTTGATAGCATATGAAAGAGTGCAATTGACAGAATAAGATCACTATGAGACGAAGAGACTAGACAGAGTAATATGTGATCAATGTAACTTATTTGCCTTATCTGTATTCTTTGCTAGGACCCACCCTTCATACAGGTAACAACTGAGTTCTAATTGAATAAGAAAACAACACCATCAGACTTGCTAGTAACCAAATCAGTTCTTCAGATCCAACTTTTACATATTTCATTGGCTAAAATAAACTGTATTTGCTTTATAGCTTTCCTTCCAGTTTTAGTTCTGTAGAATACAGAATTTATTCATGTTTATCTGAATGAATGCAAATGAGAGAAATAGCAAAGTCTTTCACCCTCTTTTAATGTGGACTTAACCTTTATAAAAACTGTATTACCTGTAACTACAAGGAAATGAAGAGTATGTTTTGAACAAAGAAGAAGATTTACAAAATAAAAACCCCTTGGATATAATTAAATTATTCATGCGTGAAAAAAAGTACAGCTTACTGTTATAAATACAGATAAACAAGTGGTATCTTTCCCTTTGTCTTCTTTGTTATCTACCTGATTTATCTTTCTTTACCCCTTGGTTCTTTGTTTGGTTTTTTTTGTAGTGTGTTTTCAAAACAGTATCTCCTTGTTTTTTGCTACTTTTTCAAGTACTGTTATGTGCAAGCAGCACAGCGTCAGTTTCACTGGAAGCAATGGTTTGGAAACAAATAAATAGGAAAGATTTATTATAACACTGAAAAGAAATTGATAAATCATTTGAATCAAAACATAAAATCACTTTGTTTTGGTTTCATGCAGCAGCTGGCTTACCTGTCCGTGTATGTTATTCCATTACATCCCTATGCTATTTAGGAATTCTAACCTTGAGTAGATAAACAAATAAGGCAAAGCCGACACAGAAGACGACTGCAGACAAGAATTAGCTGGAACTAGTAAAAGCACAAGCAACCAAATCAAAAGCTGCACTGCCTAAAGACTTTCCTCCCATCTGACATTCTTTGATACAAGCTTCTAGAGGAAGAAACTCCCAATGTAAAAATATCAAATGACACATTTCTTCTCAGTTCTATGCTTGGTACACAGCAGCAGAGAAAATGGAGAACAACAAAGAAATTAGACTAATAGAAGCCAAATTTGGGCATGAATTTACATGCTGCTTTTGAATGAAATTTCTTTGTCTATGTTTTTCTAAATCTCCTACCTGATTTTCATTTTTCTTAGCTGTTCTTTCATTAGCATATTCACCTCAGCTTATCCTTCTCTATTTCCTATTTCTTTCCACTAGATTGTCTTAAGAATACCTTCTCTTCAAATAAATTATAATCCATTACTTCTCCCCCTACCATATTCTTTATGTGCCTTTCTACCCTTCTTTCAGTATCCTGTGACTGCCTGTCTAAAATAAGATTTTAGGAGAAAGACTGCTTATTGTTCTGTGTCTATGCACTCTTTAACACAGACAGGCATCACTAAAAAAACATAATTAATCCTAAAGGCAGGTGCTGCCTAAAGAGAGCACAAATATCTTCCCTGACTTCACCAAAGGTGAGTCATATTTCATATCATATATTCAGCCTGCATATTAGTACTAAAAAAAAACCCAACAAAAAAAACAAAAAAAAAAACAACAAAACAACCACACAACAAAAACCAAGCAAACCCAAAACCAAACCCCAAGAACGATCCGTTCTCATTCAAACTGAACAGGTGAAAATCAGTGTCTCTCTACTTTTTTCAAAGATTCCCAAATCACTTCTATAGTGGCTATGAAACATGACACTGGCAGTCTTCCCTGAGAAATCTGTGGGTCAAAAGCTTATACAGAAGACTACAAACACAAAGCAGAACAAGAAAATAGTGGTTTCAGTCTTTGGAAAATAGATCATAGAAATGATAAATCTCCCACAGAATTATTAAGGAAATAAACATTCAAAAAAGTCTGTCTTTATCAAATTCATAAGCAAACACAAAGGACAGAATTGCACTTGCAAATTTTATGAGAATATATGTAAACCCAGAATTACAGCAAGGGAATTTAGTGTCTGTGAGAAATAGCAATATGCATTCCTCCCTATAGATAGAATGTTTCATGTGTGAATCTTGCACCTGCAAGAAGGCAGGCTTAATTTTCAGAAATTATCAACGGAAATCTGTGTATCTAGCACCAAAATACTGCACAGCAAATAATATTAGTAGCATTAGTAAAAGTAGCAATAGTAATAGTGAACTTCAATAGATTTTAAGTAGGCTTTATTTAATTCAGGAAAACATTTTCTAACTCTTTTCTGTTAGGTCAGGATTTTACCCACAATGACACTCAGAATTTTTTTATAAGATTAGGAAGGTATTTCATGCACTAGGACACTCAAATGAAGATCTGTTTGTGTGAAATCTTCCAGAAGTAAAACAAAACCCCGCAAACAAAAAAGCAGTATCAGTTTTCGATGTTACTCTAATCCTGCAATTCTTTCATGTCACAGCACAGAAAGCCCTGTAGATTAAAAGGGCTAGTTTTCAGTTTCTAAATGAATTATTTGATCACCTTAATACATTGTGTCATTTCTTCAATTAATGACAAAATTAAAATATTCATAAATATAAAAACTGTTATAAACAATAAAAACTGTTGTGAATAAGTACATTGTCCAAAGCTGAGCACAATAATAAGTACTCGAGTCGAATTCCAAAGTCACACTTGATAGTTCAACAATTTTGTGCAATAAAAATGAAATACAAATATGAAAATGAAGCGTAAATTGAACATTTCTTCTTCATAGTGCCTTATGTCCTTATTTTAAGGAAGGAGGAGAAACATTTTCTCCACAACTCAATATACAACCACTTTAAGTGGCATTTAAAGATTAATTGCTGACTTATTTCAAGGGGTATATTTCATATGAATTTTATATAAGAAAATTTGTGGTAGTCTTTTTAATAAAACAGAAATCCTTAGCAATTGATCACATGTTCATAAAGAATTTATAGAAGGTGTAAAGACTCTGTTGATGTGCTGTGCTGTCTCTGAGGGGGGGAAACATACAAAATTGCCTTTTATGTGAATGATGGTGGCAACAGAATAGGTGACTGTACATAATGATGAACAGTTGCAATAAGAAATCTGGTGTGACATCCCTCTATTAGGAAAAATCATTTTGCTGAATATTGCCAGCAGGTATTCTTAATGGATTCAAGGGATCAGACCAACACTCTGTGTAGATAAATTTGTGACTAATAATGTAATTATTAAGTATATTATGGTTTTAGTTCAGCATTCTGATAAAGCAAAAGAGCCAATAACCTTGCATTCCTTAATAAATCTTCTGATACAAATGGCTAAAAATCTGGCAAAATTGTCTGCTAATGTAAATGGGCAATACTTCATCCACACCAGTGTAGCTGTTTTATTTTATGTTGGCAGTGTTTTGTGATATCATAAGGTGAAATCCAAAGACAAACGCAGCATACCAGTGCCAACATAATGCAGCGCTAATGCAGAAAGTAAGCTAGTGTGTAGGGGTCAATTGGGGTAGAGCCTGGTGGCAACGGCTGAGTCAGAGATCTTTTCAAAGCAATATAAATAATACTTGGATTGTGAAATGACATAATGGGACCTCTATATTCACAGGAAGTGGAGTTAAAAATAATCTTTTGCAAAAAAAAACAACCAAACTGACACAAGCCCCCCTAAAAAAAGACCCAACAAAAAACAACCCAAAAAAACCCCCAACAAGCCCAAAATCAAACAAACAAAAAAAAAAAACCAAACCCAACAAAAACAAACACCAAATAAACCCCCACCAAAAAACCACCAAAACAAAAAACCCAACAAACAGACAAAAAAACCCAAACAAACCCCAGGGAGATAAAGAAGGACTTCTCTAGCATACAAAGTGAATGTACTGTAAGGATTGGATTTCTGCATTTTCCTGAAATTTCATAGAAAATGCCATGCATTTAACTAGATTGCCTTTCTGGAACAAGCAGTGCAAAATATAGAGAATACAGTATCTCTACCAGATAGACTGAATTCCATCCTTCTAATCCATCCTCTGTAAGTCACTGGGTCCACCTCTTCAGCCATCTTTAGGGCATCAATGGAAGCTGAGATGGATGTCAGAAAATTAAAACAATACCTCTCAGATTCTTGGTTCTGCTCAGCCACTCAGGAACTGAAATCCCATTTCCTACACTCCAGAAGAGTGCTCCAAACATTAGTCCAGACAGTATTCTAAGCAAAATCCTGCTTACGGTATTTGTTTTCCTACTGACACCTAGCTGAACAAACAGGAATTCAAGAGGCATGAGGTAGCAAAGGACACTCCCCAGAGACAGAGAAGGTAACAAACAGAAGATGTTCTAAGGAGCTCAGGTTTTCAATCCATTCTTTTATATTTGTATCTAGGAATTAAAGTACTTAAAATCCACCGATAAAATTTTTAGCTGTGAAACAGACAGATTTGTTCACAGCATTGTGGTTAGTACATTTTCCATAAATAAGTTTTGGACTCTAAGTAGAGTAATCAGCAGAAGCCTCAAAATTATTCCTAAAAAATAACCACATAGGATCAAAAAGAAATTAAAAACATTACCCTCTCTGCTAACAGCAGAGGCCAATTTTGAGAATTTTTAAAGTTACTGTTACATGATTTTGAAATAAAATATTATTTAAGATCCTGCCAATATATAACATTTATGATGGCTACCTGAATCTTTATTGTATCTGAATTCTTTTTCTGTCTAAACTCCCATCTTTGTATTTTGGCTGGAAAATGGTGATCTGGTCAGAGCGTAACAAAAAGGCTTAGGACTGAATTTATTTACCGCACAAAAATTCTCTTTCCATTTATTTTACTCTGTCATAGAGTATTTACATGTTCTGTACTTTATTAATTTCATATAAAGAAATCTAGTATCAGATCCTTCAGGTTCAAGGTTAACATACAAGATAGGTGTCTACACTCCCATTGTAAGCAACAGAGCTCTAAGCTATGCAGCCAGTGGAACTGAGTGCATCAGTCGGTTGGCCAAATGTAGGCATCTACTTTAGTGACAGCTGAATGGCTTCCTTGACTTCACTGACTGGACCTAACTCACATTCAAAAACCCACAATGAAGACATCTAAATTACGCTATTTGAATCTAGCTTTGAGCTTTCACTTCTCCCAGCCAGACTGGCTGTCTGCTACAATGATTTTTAGCTTTTCCCTAATTAAAGACTATTCACTATTTTATTTCTTTATATGCATTTTTTCATGTAAAGTATGAAATATTAATTGATTCAAAGGCGGTAAAATAATTCAGCTTAAGAAGTTACGCAAGTCATTTCCTAAAGCAAAAGTTCAGCCAGGACATAAAGAAGCTATATCATATTTTTGTTCTCTTTTCTTTCAAGGTCCTTCTTTTCTTTCTAATTTGAATATAAATTTTAAATGGAAAGTTGAAACATTAGGCAATTGCCACTTATAATATGTAATAGAAAAGACACAGAACACAGTTCACGACTATTTATATCAACAGACTAACTTGTACGTATCAGAAGTACATATAGACACACGCTGCCCCTTCCCTACTATATTACTACATATTTTTATATAACCCAGAAGATAAACGACACCTTTCATCTCACAACCATTTACTTTTAAACAGATGAAAGTTTCAAAAACAGCCTAGCTAAACTACCTTGAATACATACAATGTATTACATACTGTACACTCCACCTATATTGTGAAGGTACTGTCATCATACAACAGTTGTATACAAAAACATAGCTTTAAACCACATGTATTTCTTCGGGCATTGTGCTCTATGAATAGTGGCTAGGTATATAGAGACAATTTAACCCACAGCCAAAATTCTCAAAGCCCCTTAAAATGGCTTGTCCCTGCAATTAAAGGGTCACTCATTAAAATTTTTCCAGTCATCAATCTCTGACCCTCCTGGATTACTGCAGGACTAGTGCTCAGGGGAAGGTCTGTAGCCACGTACAATATATGCCGGGCTTGACTCCAGAGCAGGACTATCTCCTCATCTTGTTGATCCTGTGTGAAAGCCAGCTGCACATGCCAACTGAATGTAGGCAAAACAAGGGGATAAGGAGATTGCAGAGAGATAAGGATATAAATAGTCGGAAACCTTCTTTTCCCTAGTCCAAACTATTACCAATATAGGGCATTTCTTGCACAGGCATTGACTAAAAACTTTTAAGAAGGACAGTTAGAAGGCTTACTGGCATTTTGGTGTGAAAACACAGGAGGTAAGTGAGGTGCATTGTCAGAATGTTACTACAAATTGGGCAGGCCACATGCATAATCACATGGAAGACATAAAGAAACAGAAGAATGATGCAAAGTAGAGCTTCAATTCAGTCTTTAAAAGCATGCTTGAAGTTCTATAAAGCATCACATTCAGCATGATCATACCCTTTATAAGCAGCTATTGAGATCCTGTAAATCATGTTGGCTGCTTAAAATGTTGATAAAAGTTACTTCTGCAGACAAGGACCGATGGTGCAGATGGTTGTCTCTTTTGTATGTCCTGTACTTAGAGACAAAGATGAGGATGTCTTCTAAATCAGGAAAATTAAAAAACTGATTAATATGCCCTTTACACAAGTAGCTGATGTGTATGCTGGGGTTTTTTTTCCCATTTCTTTCCCATTTGTTGACTGTCTCAAGAGGATCTTAGTGTATAAAATACTTTGCATAGCAATGCTGTTTCTAGTTTGAGCAAATTAAGTGGCAGTGAAGCTGTCAGTCTTATCATTCTGGAAATGCAGAATATCATCCATTTTCTCCAAGTCTCACGCACTTACACAACTTTCCTCTGGGATTCATATGTGTGAAAAATAATTGTCTTGCAACTCTGTATACATTTCAATAAATCTAAGTGATTCTCCATCTTTATACAGAAAGACAGAGAGAGGTCAACAAGTAAAATGAAATTTTGGTTTATAAATTTCAGTCTTTTTTTTTTTTTTTTTTTAAGCAGGTTGTTGTGACTGTGGTCCATAGCTTCATTCCCTTTTAAATGCCAGCTCTCTTGGACTGCATATGTGCTAGAATTCAAAATAACTTCCCACTTGGAGAAAGGACACAGTGTATGGGTAGAATCTGAGTTCGGTCTATGGTAGATGAAGTCTATTAGAAGAATTGAGAAGAACAGGATCAAAATTCAAGCATAATAAATCTCACTACAGTCACTTTTTTGGAAGAAAATGTTTTACGTATGTGGGCATTTGGTAACTGAAACAATCAAAAATTTGTGTGAGAACTAAAATTAGATCCGTTGGAGAAATTTCAGATTATTTCAGTACTGCTATATCCCATATATTCTCCTTTTATGTTTTTGAAATACTGCCTTGCATTTGAAGAACAAAAGGGACAGAAAAATGATGTCTGCTTTTCATGATTGCAAGTTGTTATTTTCATTAGTAATTTCATCTATTTTTCCCCACTAGGCTATTAGAAGATATATCATTGTTAGAAACTGCAGTAATTAAAAACTGGACTTAAGTTGTCAAAGCAACTTAACATGATTATTACAAAGCAAGCGACAAGCTAGAAGACTTTGTTTCTCTAGGGAAGATATTTATTCATTATATGTATACAGAATGCAGGCTGTTGAACAAGCCACAAGAGAAGTAAATGCTCCAATTCTTTTTCAGTCTGTTTCATTTCCCACTTTGATTCTCAGTTCCTTTCTCGTTTCTTGAGCTGCTCCAGTATCTTACGCCATCAGTTGAATGTAATAGTTTAACTACTTTTTTTACACAAAAAAGCCTTTTTGAGGTGTCTTACACTAGAATGTCTAATGTAAACTGAAAGTCATGCATGCAACATCTCAATTGCAAACTGAAAATTGCTACACATTTATGACAATATTTTATTTATTTTTCTTATTGCCTTTAGATATCTTTTCAGGACCTTTCAGTTACAATGAAGATATTCTCCTCTGCCATACAAGGAACTCTCTTATTCATTGGTTTTAATGCCATGAATCCAACTACAAGACCATTATGTGAATAAGAAATAGCTGCTACTGGGGTCAGGTCACATAAAAAAATAAACTCATTTCAATTTGTTGGTCTCAAAGTATATGAAATTTTACAATATTTTTCAGTATTCTAATCCTCTGGTTTAATGTTTAGTTATCATGTAATAATGTAAATCCTAACCTTGGGGGGAAGAAAATAAAAACCTAGTATATGCACATATTTGTATCCTGGTCTGTACTGGATTTAGTCATGCTGAAGAAAACGGTGACTCAGTCACCCCATTCTGACAAATCTTTTTTATTCTTTGCATTTAACAACTAAGGAGACAGCCTTTTTCTTAAAGGTCAGATGCCATACACTGGAGCTACATCTTCTGCCGCCAAAGCTGTTAGTGCTGTCAGGTCTTCTCCATGTTTCTCAACTGAGCTGCAGTGCTCCCATTATATATTGTGTACATTGCCCCCTCTAGGAATTATGTCAGAATTCCTTCATTCCGCATGTCTTGCATTTTAAGGGGCACCAGTGGGTGTGTCATTATGACATTTCTATTTGGTGTTTCACACATCCAATGTTATTTTTATCTCCAAAGTTTACATCTTGTTTTCACTATTCCTTCAATCAACTCAGGGAAGAATACATAGCTGAGAAGGCTGGATAAGGATCCTGGATAACTGTCATGTAATGTTCCATATTCTTGGGAATCTCATTTAATTAGTGCTTATTAGACTGCCAAGCATAGAAAGGATAACTTTGCTCTAAAATGACTTACACTGTTTAATACATTTGCATATTCTGCTGTTTTGGTTTGGTTTTCTGTTGTGTTTTGCTTGTTTTGTTTTGCTTTGGTTTTATTTTATTTTGGTTTGGTTTTGTTTTTTTCTATTCAAAACCAACAAATTATTTCCCAGGAACAAAAATTACTTACCATGATACTGAACAACTGATTCCAGAGACTATCTTCAAATGCATCAGAAGTTAATGTAAATTTTTATTCCACCTTTGTTGTTGAACGGTTACTTGACTAATAAAATCCAACCAAATTCCTCTTTACAGTGCTCCAAAAGTTAAAAAAGATTATTATTTCCGGGTTTATTATTCAAGTCAGTCTCTAAACAGTTTCACTTTGAAAATAAACATAAAGCATGAAGAAAGAATACAAAAGGTACTGAATTCTAAGATTACCTCTTAACAAAAATCTAACAGAAAAATGATACCTGTGCATACACTGTCAAGTAGTGACATGGCTCAGTTCACATCATAGACAAAATATTCCATGAGTCCAATTGTGGGGTTTTTTTTTCCTCAAAGTTTTCATATTCTAAAATCCAGAAAAACGACACAAGCTATGAAAAATGTACAACCAAAACCTCCAAGCAACAGGTAATTTCAGCCTGAAATACTATTTTAACAGTACAAGACATAGCACCTCTTTCCTGAACCTCCAAGAAACTACTTTTTTTCAGAATCAATGCCTTAACAGGTGATTCTGAATCATCTGCAGTCTTTACCCCTGTCTTGCTGGTTACCCTGTATAAAGAAACTGAAAAGAGCTATTGTCTCCAGTGACAAGCATGTGTTTTTAATTCCATTATACACAAATTATAATCCCCTAAACATTTCAGGTCTTTTGGAGTCCAATAAGGTTTTTTTCACATAGTGCAAATAGTTGTTACCATCACTTGGATGTTGCGTCAAATTGCTGGTTGCCATTATCTGAAAGTGACAGTGCTGAAGAAAGGGACATTTTACTCTTTTTTAAAGATCTGTAGCTTGCAAGCTTGTTATTATTTTTGTATTACATTTAGCATGTGAGAAAAATCCTCTTTCCTTTTTTAATAGACTTTCTGACTTCACTCCAATATAATCAACTTTATGTACTATAATTATCAATTTCTTAATAAGTTTCTGTAAGAACATTATTCTCCTTAAAAGTCAGTAGATGTAGTTTTAACTGCTTTTGAATTCCTGCAGATTAAAAAGGTCAGGTTATTTTTTTAATTTTTTTTTTTTTAAATTGTACTATTGCCATTACTATTAATTTTTAAAAACCTTTTAGGAAACAAAAAGTAGAACTGAGATCATGTTTTGAATTAATGATAAACAAGCTCAATCTTTTTCTTTTTTTTTATTAAGCTATTACTTGATTGTGAAAGGTCACTTTTTTAGATCACCATCTCCTATCAAATAGATAGCTAGAAACTTTTGAGGACTGGTTTTGTTTTTTGTTTATTTGTATGTTTTTCCTCTTACACTCTGAACAATGTACTTACCCTAAGAAAGTGTCTGTATACATGGCAGGAGTACAGAGGACATTGTATTTCTAAAACAACTGGTTCTTAAGCATTCTAAGTATTTTTCACAACTAACCATAAAGGCATATCTGATTACATATCAACATAAAATTCATTACAAATTTTATGATGCATTGCACACCTAGCCTCCTACTGATTTCATATTTTTATTAAAATTCTCATTAGAATATCATTCATAAAATGAAACAAAAAACTGTTTATAGAATGTATTTAACTGTATTAAACCAATAAATTATATTGTTAACATTGATTCATGCAGGAATGAGAGGACTGCAAATGAATAAACAAACTTGTGATATGCTATTATTATTAAAGTTTTATTTATTAAAAAGAATGCACAAAAAAAAGTGAAAGCTACGTCAAAACACCACAACTATTTTAACTGGACACTAGATTAGACTCAGTGGAACATTTTGTTAACAGTTCCCACCACCAGTAGACTTCAACTTTTCCTGATACTACAACACCTTGAATTTTTTTTTTTTTTTTTTTTTTTTGTGGCCAAAATGTAAGGAAAAAAAGTGATTTAGAAAAATTACACAATACCTTAGTGGAACATTATCTGCAAATATAAGGTAGGATTCACCTAAAAATATAGATTTCTATATCTATCTGAACTGTCAAGACATTCTTTTAAGTTCAGAATAGAAGGAACTTTTGAGACTTTATTTACTTCTAATTCACTGCCTAAAATTAATCAGAGTAACTTTACCTTCCTGTACTATGGAGAGAGGATGTATCACAGGCAGACAGATATGCAAGTTGTAGATTTTCCCCGTCTACTCAGTCAGCTGAGCTCCCAAATAGTCTTTCTTCAATTTAGTATCTAACTTAGGCCCTTTTCATAGATACAGAATGGTGATCTAGTCAACCCATGTCAAGTACAAGCCTCATCTACCGAGTATGGGAAATACCATGCAATGTTATTTACTGGAACTTCAGGCTAAGGTGTCCTCTTCTGAAGACAAATACCTTCCCAGTAAAAAAATAATAGTGAAGGAAAGAAATAATAATCCATTCACAATAAACAAAAATTATTTCAAATAAAATTTTCTGCAATCTTTTGCAAGTTTAAAAGTAGTTCTTTACAACACACTAAAATGCCTCACTGGATGAATGAATCTACTATAACTGCATCCTTGAGTTTAGAGATTGTTTAGGATTTGGGGTTTTTTTTTTCCTTTTTTCTAGCAATGAATTTTCAGTTTAAATGAACAGAGAGATTCATTAGATTGAAGCAGAAGTGAAACATTTTGCTGGATTAGAACCAAGTGCTCAGCACCTTACAAGTGTCAAAATAATTTACTTGGTGAATGAGCCTGTCATTTTTAAAAGAAAAGCTTATATATATCTTTACATGCAGATCATCAGCTAATATGCTCTGGCACAACTGACTGTGAAACTGCCATGAAGACAACAAGAGGACTAAAGTAATCTTACTGTTTCTGTATTAATATAATTTTATTTTTCTCTATTTGCCACTCTGCTGTTTTACAGAATCACAGAATCCACCAGGTTGGAAAAGACCTTTAAGACCATCAAGGTGGTCCACCACTAAACCATGTCACTAAGGGCATCATATTGATATTTGCCTCTGTCAGACCCATGAGGGCATCACCGACGCTGACTGTGCCTGTACAGGCCCCCTGGGATCCCTGACCCTGCCCAGGACCCAGGACACCATGTCAGCCCCCCAGGGCTGTCAGCCCCTGCTCCAGTGACTTCACAGCAGGGCCAGTCTCCAGCTCCTCACAGCCCTGCCCTGCCAGGCCCATGTCTCAGCCATCTCCCCATCCCCAGGGATGTGCCAATGCCCAGGGGTGGGGCTGCCCTGATCCTGGCTGGGGTGGGACAGGACCTGACTGCCAGGCCCTGCCCTTACCCATCATGGGGAGCCCCCAACACTCCTGGTCCTTGTGGCCCCAGACAATGTTTTTCATCAGTTCTCCTTATGTATATTTTTGTATCTACAACACCAAACATTTCTTGGGTCATGTCACGCCTGACAGCCACTTCCAATTTCTGTGCGGCACCACCCATTAACTGATCTTGCTAATTTTTTCCCATTCTATTACGTTCTTATAAACCTGTGGACATTTTTCAGAATTCAAAAGAAATAAATCAAAATCTGTTTAAAACCTTAAAAGTTCAGTGTATTTTAGACAAAGGCATTGTTGCTTGGACAGAATTTTTCCTTCAGTTACTAACTTATAATATTTCTCTGCAATGACCTCACTGTATTGCCTCTGTTTGATTCCATTCTCTTTTTTTGTGGTTTGTGCTCACTGTAACTGCAAGAGAAAGGCACAAGCCTATATAAATGTTGCCAGTATCTCTTGGTTCATTGTTCATATCCTGTAATCTTTCTCCCTCACCCTCTTTCAAGAGTTCTTAGCTCTTACAGAAAAAAAAAAAAGAAAAAACAAATCCAAAATTACAAATGAAGATTTCTTTTACAACAATTATTAAAGCAGGAGAGGGGAAAAATATTATTTTTTATTCCTGGAAGGTGTTTCATTTCTTTTAAATGGAGCAACTGAATGTAAGTATTTATAACAGGGACATAGCCTTTCCTGTTTTCCTAGTATAGTCAGTGACATCTTGGGGCTCTCCTAGAGTGTGATTCAATGGAACCAGGCTCCTGCTCTGAAGCACTCTCCGAAGGAACCTCTTTCCCTTGCTGAGTGTGTATGGAGCCTGCTGAGACTATGCTTCTGCTTACTCCACACCCCCACTGTTTTCCAGCCCCTGGATATAATGCTGGAAACCATAGAAGTGGATTTCAATAAGAATCCTGATGGTCCATCAGTCATGCTACTAGTATAAAGATGTTCATGGAAAGACCAAGATATCTAATTTTATGGAGCTACTACAGTCTACACTTTAACTCCTGGGGACCATAAAGAAAACAAAGACTTTCAAGAGGAACCTTAGAAATATCCACAGAGAAAATGAAAATAAAAATGTGGGTTTCAGAGCTTTTCTGATCATCCATTTGAAGGCTCAGAAGACACCCATAACTCATATGTTCCTTTGCCCTGGCAGAGAGGTCCCCTTTTTACGCAGAACCCTTCCCATGTAGTCTTGCTCCTGACTTCAGTTGTGAGAACAAAGGCCTCAGCCATACTTCATTCACACCCACAGTCTCCTCTCCTTCATTTTATAGGACAAGGTGCCATTAAGTATCTTTAGCATGTCAATTCTCTTTGGATTCAGTAAGATTAACCTTCTGAGGTTAGTTCCACCCAGTATACGACCAGTCCTTCCCTTTTCTTGGCTGGTGTGCAGACCAGCTCACGTGGTTATCTATGTGAACACATCATCTCATATACTCAACTGAGTACATTCTTCAGGGCAAGATAAAAGGATAAACTGTATTTTCTAACTAAATTAATAGAAATTATAAGAAACATGTCATACCACTTTTCTGTTACTAACCTATAATATACTAATAAACACAGTCAGCATTCATAGCAGTGAAGAGGACTCAACCACCTTTTCCTTTTGTGTTTATACAGCATGTGTTCTCACTGGTAATTATTTAGTGGAGTCATTTCTGCTTTAATTAGAGGCTGGGGTTAGCTTTTAGGATATAAACTCCACTAAGTAAGTAATGATCATTAGACAAGAATTTAATAAGACAATTCAACACATAAATGAAATACATATTGATTGTGAAAGAAGCATTTCTTCAGGATACTCAAATGAAACTCACTTTAATTTGATCACAAAAGACATTAATGAACAAACAAACATGATTCAAGTTCTTATTCATGCTTAAGGAACCACTACTTGAATAGCCAGAGCTTCCTATAGACACAGCTGTGACAGTTTCTTTTTGTCTGTTCCATAACCATAAAAAAGTTCTGTTCTCTAAAACTGCCCTTTAGGTACAGGTAGCTGTTTTTCTTCTATTTCTGTCATGGTCTCTGATAAGGTTTTTCTCTCCATAAGGAAATAAACGTATGTTATTTCAACCTATTTCACAATTATGATCATGGCATTTGTAAGAGTTACATACTTATCTGCATGTGGAACATAGGCAGAGAAATAAGCAAGTGAAATTTGAGTCCATAAAATTAGGTAGATGAGGATTAGAATCACTTAAGAAAACAAAATATTACTGCTAAGAAGTATACATAAAAAATACGACACCTGTTCTCTTTTCCATATTCATACAAAGTCTAAAACCTGCTTACATGAAATTTAGATTTCCATTATCACAAATTATGTTTGGACCTCCTTAACCGAAAAATGTTCAGAGTATTTCAAAACAGCTCATTTAAAGAAAAGATAATTGCAATTTATAACACAATGTAATTAGAATTTGAAAAAATAAATTTCTCAAACATGACTGAGCACTAGGACAAGGCATGACTTTAGAAAAGTTAATACATATATAATTTGTTGTTATTTATGCTTTCCTTTAAGAAAGATGTTTTGAAAGTAAATAGTATTTACGTATTTTTAATTGGTTCTTTGTTCTTGGCTCAAGCTGTTTTTCAGATCAGACTATCTCTAAATACACAAGCCTGTCAATTGTATCACCAGAGCTTTTACTAGGCATCCAGCTTAGTGATAGCCACATAACACAATACCCTGTCACAGATGATAAACCTTCCCTTCAGTGTACACTTACAGCATTCATTTAGTTATTCTTGCCGCTTAGCTTCTGTCATCTAAAAGCACTGAAGCTTTAGATAATTAATCAGTTACAAAAAATGCAGTAGGAGGCAATCTGCATAGTAACTAAAAGGGCATGATATTAAAACAATACATTTAAAAATGTATAAATACTTAATAACTACTCTAACAATTGGAGGTCCTTTTGTTTCAAGCTTCATCACCAAATCCAGCTTGAATTCAATAGGATAATTACCTAGTTCTGATTCGGTTGTATCTGTCATTTCTTTCACCTGGTTTCCGAGCATTTTTTCTGCTCCTGGCATTCAGTTTTGCTCTTTCCCTTCTGATTTTTAATTTTTCTTTTTTTAGTAGCCAATCATCCCCTTGAACATAACTGTCCAGGCAGTCCATGTGCAGAATACACAGCATGCTTCAGAAAATGATTATGACACAATGTGCAATCAGACCTTGAAACCATGTCAAAAGTAACCTTCAACCCTGCTGTCTGTAGGCAGCATTCAAGAAATGTCTGATGTTCATACATACAAAAAAGAGTCAGCTCTGACTAAGAGGATTTGAATGTGATTCGTAGGTTGCCAGGAGGAACAAAGACCCACAGTATAAATAGGAGGAATACATGAAAGCAATTAACTTAAGGAAATGCGACATTTTATGTCCCTACATCAATGGGTCAAAGATTACTGCTTTATACGGTAAAGGTGATAGGATACACAAAGTGAAGAATAAAAATATCATTAGCTTGAACCCAAATGGCTTTTTAAATTTAGTTTTCTTTTTCGCATTGCAACTGGTATATCCACCATTTTATGTGGTCCAAGTACTACCCAAAAAAAAACTACACTCAACAAAACTATGTAATGAGACAGACCAAAGCATGACCGACAGACCAAAGCATGACCAAGTCTACAGAGAAGAGAATAAAACAAAACAAAACAAAACCCCACACTGTTTCAAACATGTCTTCATTTTTTACAAGCTTTACATTTGTGATCACTTTGATTGCATTTGAGCATCATCTTTTCAGGGATGTTATGGTCAACCTACTTGGCACCTCAAGAAGATACATTATAACCAGAGCATTATAACCAAAATGACAGTTAAAGCAGTCTTTCAGAAAAAGAGATAGAACAAGCACGTGATAAAAGAGTCTAATTAACACATTTCAGCCCAATTCTGTACCAAAAGGCTACCATTTCACAAGCCTGGGTTGCAAAGTTTCTGATACAGTCAGATAGATACTGCAAATCTGTATGTATTTTATTGAAAACATCTGAGAATGGTTCTCTGATCTATTCCTTTCATGACTGTTTTAAACTTCAGGCTGCAATATACCAGCTCACATTCCTGTTCTCTTGCTTATGTGGCCACATGTAAAATCGATGACTTTGATGAAATCTACAACTATCATTTGCAGAAACTGTTTTCAATCAGATGTGTGAAATGTTCTCTCTCAGCACACAGCTGCATGTTTGCTAGAACAGATTAAAGGAAAGAACTTTACCTCTGATTTACTCATTATACTGTTCCAGGCAGGTCCTCACAGATCCCCATCCTGTGTCCTATCTATCATTAAAAGCGAAATGGGAGAAGGAAAAAATACAGTGTTCAAAGACCTACAGGAGTTTCAAAGCCAGCAAGCACTTCATATCGTCTAAAATTTCAGGCAAAATCATGACCAAGCTACAACTTTTAGTTAAAGCTGCGTATAGCAAAAAAACCAAAAAAGAAACAAAACCAGAATAACAGAGCAGCTACTGTATGAAGAAAGAATCAAGAATCAGAAATTATGGCTTTACACAAAATATCACTTTTACACTTCAAGGTGGGGGAACAAGATTTTTTTTTCCCTAAGCTAAACAGTAAACAGTGTTAAAAAAGTTACTTGAGTACTCATAATTTTGGTTGATTCCAAATAGGCAACCCCTGTTGGCCTTCAGTAATTTCTTGACCTTACAATGTCACAAACTGTTATCTTCAGCACTCGTGCCAGATGCTTCAGTATTTGAAGTGTTACTTTAACCAGGAAATCTCCTTTTTTATAGGATACAGAAAAGAGTCAGTGCCCTAGAGAAACATCCATATAAGAAAAAAATTCTTGTAAAAGCTGCTATGAGATATGTTCAACCTTATTTCAACTGTAGCCAAAATATGGGAACTGTGTAACAACAAAAAGTATAAAAGAAGCATAGGAAAACATCAACATTCCAGTCAACAGGTTCTTCTGTTATTTCGGCTGTTAAGATAATCATATTTTAAAAGGGCCAATATTGTAAAAAACACTGTATTTCCCAACTATACATTCTGGTTGGCAACATTATCCTTTTCTGAAATATATAAAGTGTAAAAGATGTTACAATTAAGGCCCAGAAGAGAAATGCCAAATGTTGGGGGTTTTTAATTAGTCTGTATTTTCCAGAAGCAATGTGCTTTTTATATATTAGAGGATATTTATTAAGCCATTATATAATAGACACAACTGCAATTTCTCCAAAACTGTGGATTTCCTTAATTAAAAAAATGTATGGTTGTTTAAAGTAATGAAGGCATATTATTAAAGTGTGGCAATATTTACACAATTTTAATTATTTTTGTAAACAGATTTCTCAGATTCAGATAAGCACCAGTCTTATGCATAACAATGTGAAAAATAAACTGGGTAGGTTCAAACAAATACTTCATTTTCTATTCAGTAACCAGACAGGAAGGGGGAAAGGCACAGAAAGATTAAGAGAGAGTATTTCCATTTGTGTTAAATTAAAAGAGTATATTTTATTTCCTTGACCAAAAAAAAAAAAAAAACCCAAAAACATCTTTTAAACTATACTCCTACTGAATTAAATATCCTCATATTGCAGAAAAGGTCACCTAGGGATTCCTTTCATAAAAGCAGAATAAACACACTGAAGTTCCTTCCCCACCTGCACCCCCACCCCCAGCAGAATTAATGTGTAGGTCATGTTGAAGGTTTCTACAGCAGCTGTTTCTAAGTAGTTGTTGCCTATTACAGAACACACTAGCCTAGGATTCAAAGAATGGTGCTTGTATTCTTGCATTCACCATTGATCTTCTGAATGTCTCTATGAAGTTATTACTTACTGTGTTCTCACTACTTCTGCTTACTTTCAGTGTTAGTATATATTTATCTGTGAGGAAGCTCAGTAAATGAACAGTCTTAATTAAAAGGATATACCCTGATTCCTGTTCTCCTGAATGATGCACAAAGTTCACAGATTTTGGGTCAAACTTCTTTAAATACTTTGTCTTGTAGAGTAAAATTTATTTGAAGCTATTTAGTAGCGTTCCACCTCACAATCACTATAGAGCAATAGAAGCAACTTTTGCATAACTTTTGGAGTGTCTAATGTTCAGAATTCTGGGTTACCCCCTAAACTGTAGCTTACAAGGCATTCAAGAAAACTAAAGGGTAATTTTTATCTGCAAGTGCTTCTTCTCTGATATATATATATTTTTAATTCTTTTTTTATCTTAAGTTCTGATAGCCCTTCTAGTACACCTCCCATATAGTTTGAAAATATCCCAGACTATTGTCTTGCATGCCTGGACATGAAGGAACTCTGCTGTTTTCTATCTTTTAAAAGAATCTACATATTCAAGATGCAACAAAACCCCTACCTTAAACCAATATATTTCTGAACATTTTGTAAGAGTTTGTGAAATGACCCCATTGCTAAAGTATAAGTAGTTGCTTATAGACAAGTTAACCAAATTTGTTTAACATCTGTGGGTCAGTCTTGCCACTTGTAGGATGATGTCATTGTAAACTATTTTTAATTGGCTATCCTATTTCTGGATGTATGGAGAAAAAAATAAAACAGGAAACATGGAAAGCAATTATTTAGAATATGAACAGCAGACTGAATTAGATGTAGTTCTTTGAATATTGATATAGTTCAAGCTGATCCTGCAGTTGTCCTTACAAATTAAGAAAAAAAGAAAGCCAGAAAACCCCAACTTGCTTACCAGCATGCTGAATAGCGTCTACTTTCTGTTAAGGTACACCTGAATACAGGAACCTTCCACTGAATCAGCCTGCTTCAGTTACATTATTAACTAATGCCAGGTGTTAGTGATCAGTGAGACTAACCAAAGACCCTGCTCAAAAATTTTTTTCTGCAATCTTGCTTTTCCATTAAAAAACAGTCAGCATGTTACATTTCATCAATAGAGGGTGAAAATAACGCTCAGTTGTTTTCTAAGTAAAATACATTATTTTGTATACATATTAACTATATTAAACAAAATTGCTGTTTCTCATTTTTCTGATCCTGTCTTTTATCTACTTCTTCTTATAAACAGAGAATTACATAAATGATTCATTAGAATTTCTAAAGCAGTATCTCTCTGTATATTATTTCCCTAAGCCATCAATTTAATTTCCCTCAGGCAGGGTATATCAAAGTCATGCACACTGAGTCCTGCCTTCAGAAAATGGAAAGGGTAAAATGTCACCAATTTATAACTTTTATGGTAACTTGTCTTGTTACGCTTCTAAATGTAAATTTTCCTTCTTGAGATGACATAGAAGATATTTTTAGAGATGGGAATTCTAATATATCCTTCTTTTAGGTACTACCTTTTGACAGATACCAAGGGGCAGGCACTTTGTCCTTGATGAGTCAGCTATACAGGTAACTGATTACCAGACTGAGATACTTCTTTGTCTGAGTGATTTGCTTCCTGTTATTATCTTTGCAAATGACAGTGTCAAGTTATTAAAATGAAAGGAAGATGTACTCTGCAGTAATAGAAGGTGTTGCCTTTTAAGGAAGACATCTGAAGGTGAAAACTGGATGCCTTAAATTGAAAGGTAAAAGCCCTATTGATTTAAACAGCAGGATTTCATCATGAATGCGAGAAAAAATTGTCCCACAGGTTATTGAATATATTGAATGCAGTTACGAAGATGAAACAATGACTCATGCTCTGTGTTATTTTAGCAGGCATACACAACAAATTTTTTTCTTCTCTATAAGTTTTCTCTTTCAGAAGACTGTATTTGAAGTAAATCTCCAGAATATTTTCTCATAAATACTGTCCATATACATATCCTCCATGAAGGTCATAAAGGGGGGAAAACTACTGAATTTTAATAAACCTATCCATTATGAAGATAGATTTTTAATAAATAACTTCATAAAGGGGCCTAAGAGAAAAGAAATCAGCAGCACTCGTAGACCAATAAAAGGCTAGATAGGTTTGATTTTCTCGTATCAGACACAGACATGGCTAGCTGGCTTCAGCAGGCACTATAAAGATGACAGTAAAATTAGCTGGCATTTCAAGTGATCCTTGACCAAAATCACAAGAAAAAATCACAAGTATAAATTGGTAGTGGTTGGAGAACAGCCTTACAGAAAGGGATTTGAGATTCCTAGTCAACAGCAGGCTCAACAGGAGCCAGCAGCGTGCCCTGGCAGCCAGGAAGGCAAACCACACCCTGGGGTGCATCAAACACAGCATAACTAGTTACTCAAAAGAGGTGATTCTCCCACTGTGCTCAGTGCTGCTGTGGCCTCACTTTGAGTACCGTGGGCAACAGTGAGGGCAATCAGGAGGGCAACAAAGCTGGTGAAAAGGCTGAAAGGAGGAGTGGCGGAGGATTCTGAGGTTTTCTGATTTGGAGAAGAGGGGACTGAAGGGCGACCTCATTGCTCTTTACACCTTCCTGAGGAGGGGAAATGGTGACAGAGGTTCATTTGCCCTGGGACCCAGTGATATTCTACTCTATTCTAGTCCAGTCTAGTCTAGTCTATTCAAATGCATTTTAATGGAAACTCAGTTATGGATGAGACTATAAACAGAAACATGAGGAAGTTAGGTCGATACTTGCTATTCAAACATTAAAATATTTTCACAGAGAACAAATATTTACAGTCATTGTTTGTTATATATGGTACAAAAATGAAATGTGAAAAAGCACACTTATGATACTGTTGCAAAAATAGTGTCACATACCTGAGTAAATATTAAACAGTATTTTAACATTCCTAGTAGAAACGAAAACACAGATTTATACAGCTTACTTAGAGATTGGCTTTGATTTTCTTTACATGTCTAAGATCTGATTTTATGCAAATTAATACTGTATCAGTGAAGTAACCTATGTTCCTTCTGGTTTTATTCTCTTCTCCTCTTGAGTTCTGCTTAAGTATAAACATTTATTTTACCTTTTTCCCAGTTCCCAAAAGGGGTACCTAGTTTTAGGTAAAACATATAATATGATTCCCAGATGGTGTGGGAAATGAAGGGTAAATAAAAAATAAAAAATAAAAAAAAAAAGGACAATTCTGAAACAATTTTTTTGCCTGTTGTAAAATGAACTAGTGCTACTGCAGGTGACCTGGCACTAGTGAGTGCCAAAAGAACACATTCTTTTCATTCCCTAAATGGAAGTCATCATTTTCAATTAGAAAGCAGAAGTGAAAAGATGAAAATTGATGGCCTGTCTCAGCTGGTAACCTTTACATGCAGATATCTATTGAAGCACCCACTTAATATCCATCACTAGGAAAAGCTTTATTCGTTCAATATGCTCAGATACCTTATACAGGCATTTGGAGCTACTGAAACAAAAAAAATCCATTGTCTGTTCTAAAATAGAAGCCCCTAAAACACACAGGGATCATAGTTTTAGCTATGTACACTCTTTCTATTCATATAGTGGCTAGTACAGCAGAGTTGAGACTATATACGGTATTGTAAAGCAGTAAACATATTCTGATCCTTCAGTGCCTGACAGTCCTTGATTGCAAGGAATAACATGGTGGTCTGAAGTAATTCGGGAAATCATGCATATGTTTTGTGCTATCTTTCTAAGAGGACATCTCATTGCATGGTGCCATCATGCAACTTTATGAACTATTGCACACAGTGCCCCCCACCCCCTCATGCAGTATGAGCACCATGCTGACATTACCAGCTACCTCACACACATTTTTGCCATTCTGCTTTGGTTGTCAGGCTCATTTCCAAGGGTTGGTGAGATTGAGTTACACTTTGTATTTTTTCTCCTCTGATTTCCCTATAAAATATTGCAACCCCCTGCAATTATGGAGGATTTCATACAAAATAGAAGATTTAACACGTATGTCTTTTAGTCACCCAGAATGTTTATAAAAGCATGCATTTACACTTTTGAAGAAACTATACAACTCTGTTTAAAAACACAGACTATCATGCTGGTGTTTATCATACCATGAAAATGTTTTAAATTACAGGAGGCAACTGCTTTCTTCCCTATGCTTGTTCTATTATATAAAAGCATTCTAAAGAGTTCACCTTCTTTTGACTGACATGAAGTCGAATGTAAAGTTTCAGGCTTCAACGAATAAAATCATTATGATCCAAGCTAACAAGACAATTTATGTATATTGCATAATAAATACTAAAAAGAAAAAAAAGTGACAAATGGCCACTATGGGCAATATGCAATAGAGTCCTTATAATCTATCCCACCACAGGACCTAGCGCATAGATATGAACAGAATTATAAAAAGTCCAATGTTCTGACTGAACTGGCTCTCCAAAATAGGAAGAAAAAGCAAACAATGAAAAAGTCCTTCCTTTCCACACAAAGATTTCTTGCACAGATACAAGGGTATTTCAGATCTCCCACAGTCTCTTTCCACCACTTTTTAATTTCTCTTGTGAACATTATAATTCCTTAACAACTTAAAAAAATTGTATGGTTTATAGAATCATAGAATAGTTAGGGTTGGAAAGGACCTTAAAATCATCTAGTTCCAACCCCCCTGCCATGGGCAGGAATACCTCACACTAAACCATGCCACTCAAGGCTCCATCCAACCCAGCCTTGAACACCGCCAGGGATGGAGCATTCATAACTTCCTTGGGCAACCCATTCCAGTGCCTCACCACCCTTACAGTAAAGAACTTCCTGTTTATATCCAATCTAAATTTCCCCTGTTTAAGTTTAAACTCGTTACCCCTTGTCCTATCACTACAGTCCCTAATGAAGAGTCTCTCCCCAGCATCCTTGTAGGCCCCCTTCAGATACTGGAAGGCTGCTATGAGGTCTCCACACAGCCTTCTCTTCTCCA